>CAOLHI010004509.1:0-79633 GCA_948474755.1 Ctenosaura bakeri | reverse complement strand
ATTTCTAGGGTTAGGCTAGGGTGGGGGGAAAGGGTGAGGGATGGGGAAGGGCTAGGGTTAAGGCGGGGGTTAGGGCTAGGTTTGGGCAGGTTAGGCTTACGGTTAGAGATGGGGGCTAGCGTTGGGGTAGGGGAAGGGCTGGGTTTAGGGCAGGTTTAGGGCTTGGGGCTAGGGTTAGGGCCAGGGCTAGGGTTAGGGTTCAAGCTAGGGCTAGAGTTAGGGTTAGGGCTAGGGTTAGGTCTAGGGTTAGGGTTAGGGTGCCAGGTTTAGGGTTAGGGTTATGGCTAGGGTTAGCGTTAGGGTATCTGGGGTTAGGGTTAGGGTTAGGGTCGGGGTTAGGGTTAGGTATAGGGTTAAGTTAGGAGTTGGGGTTTGGGTTAGGGCTAGGGTTAGGGTAAGGGATAGGGTTAGCGTAAGGGATACGGCTTGGGTTAGTTTTAGGGTTAGGTTTGGGGGTAGGGTTTGCTAGTGTTAGGGTAAGGGTTAGTGCTAGGGTAGGGTTTATGTTTGGGTTGGGGTTACGGCTAGTTGGGTTGGGTTTAGCGTTGGGGTTAGGGTAGGGTTGGGGTAGGGATGGGGGGCGGGAGGGCTAGGGTTAGGGGGGGTTAGGTTTAGGATTAGGTTTAGGACTTGGGTTAAGGCTAGGTGTACGTTAGTTAGTGTTAGGGTTGGGGTTTAAGGGCCCGGGGTTAGGGCTAGGGTTAAGGCTAGGGTTAGGGCTTGGGTTAGGGCTAGGTTTAGGTCTAGGATTAGGGTTAGGGCTAGGGTTAGGGTTAGGCCTAAGTTTAGGGAGGGTTTTGGTTAGATTAGTTTTGGGGAGGGTTAGGGTTATGGTTAGGTTGGGGTAGGTGTAGGTCTAGTTAGTGTTGGGGTAGGTTTAGGGCTAGGGTTAGGATCGCGGTTAAGGCTAGGGCTAGGAGGGTTTGGGTTAGGGCTAGGGTTATTTTTGGGGTTAGTGCTAGGGCTAGGGTTCTTGATTGGGTTAGGGTAGGGCTAGGGTGGGGCTACGGTAGTGCTAGATGTAGGGCTAGGTTTGGGTTTGGGGGTTAGGGTTAGGGCTAGGGTTAGTGCTAGGTTTTGGGGGGTTTAGGGTTAAAGGTTGGGATTAAGGTTAGGGTTAGGCTTAGGGCAAAGGGTTAGGTTAGGGTTAAATTGGGCTAGGTTGGGGCTTGTTGGGGTGGGCTAGGGTGATTTGGGTTAGGGCTAAGGTTAGGGCTATGGTTAGTTCTGGGGTTAGGGCTAGGGTTAGGCTTAGGGTTGGGGTGTGGGTTAGGACTAGATTTGGGCTAGGGTTATGGTTGGGCTTGTGGTAGGGTTAAGGGTTAGGGTTAGGGTAGGTTAGGGCTATTGCTCGGGAAAGTTTGGGTTTTGGGTTAGGCCTAATTTAGAGCTAGGGTTTAGGTTAGGTCAGATTTACGGCTAAGGTTAGGGTTATGGTTAGTGTTAGGGTTGGTGTAGGTCTAGTTAGTGTTAGGGTTAGGTTTAGGGCTAGGGTAGGATCGGGTTAAGGCTGGGGTAGAGATAGGTTTCGGGTTAGGGTAGGTTTAGTTTTGGGGTTAGTGCTAGGGCTGGGGCTTGATTGGGTTAAGAGGGCTAGGGCTAGGGTTAGGGCTAGGGGGGGCTAGGGTTAGTGCTAGGTTTAGGGCTAGGTTTAGGGCTTGGGGTTAGGGTTAGGATAGGTTTAGGGCTAGGTTTTGGGGTAGGTTTGGGGCTTGGGGTTAGGATTAAGGCTAGGGCTAGGCTTAGGGGTAGGGTTAGGCTTGGGGAAAGGGTTAGGGCTAGTGTTAGGGTAGGGCTAGGGTTAAATCTAGGGTTAGGGCTAGGGTTAGTGCTAGGGTTAGGGTCCGGGTTAGAGTTCGGGTTTGGGTTCGGGACGGCGGGGTTTTAGCGTTAGTGTTATAGTTGGGGCTAATTAGGTCTGCTTTAATGCTAGGGTTAGGGCTTGGGTTAGGGTTAGGGCTACAGAGGGTTACAGTTGGGGCAGGGTTAGGATTAAGGCTAGGGTAAGGGCTAGGGTTAGGAGTCTGGTTAGGATGAGGGTTAGGGCTAGGGTTAAAGTTAGGGCTAGGAAAAGGGGTTTAAAGACTAGGGTTAGGGTCGGTTTAGGGCTAGGGTTTAAAGGTTAGTGTAAGGACTAGGATTAGGTTGGGGTTGGGGTTAGGATTAGGTTTCGGACTTGGGTTAAGGCTAGGTGTAGTCTAGTTAGTGTTAGGGTTAGGGTTAGGGCTAGGGTTAGGGCTAGGGTTAAGGCTAAGGTTAGGGCGGGGGTTAGGGCTAGGTTTAGGTTAGGAATAGGGTTAGGGCCAGGGAAAGGGCCGGGGGTTAAGGTTAGGGCTACAGTTAGGGCTAGGGTTAAATATAGGGTTAGGGCTAGGGTTAGTGCTAGGGTTAGGGCTAGGGTTAGGGTTAGGGGTTGGGTTAGGACTAGATTTAGGGCTAGGGGTATGGTCGGGCTTAGGGCTAGGGTTCGGTCAGATTTAATTTTGGCATTAGTGAGGGGGCTAGGGTTAGGACTAGGGTTAGGGTTAGGGTTAGTGTTAGGATTTCGGTAGGGATAGGGCTAGGTTTAGAGTTAGGGATAGGGTTAGGGTTAGGGTTATGGCTAGGGTTAGGGTTAGGGTTAGGGTTAGGGTCAGGGTTAGGGTTAGGGATAGGGTTAGAGTTAGGAGTTGGGGTTTCGGTTAGGGCTAGGGTTAGGGTAAGGGATAGGGTTAGCGTAAGGGATACGGCTAGGGTTAGTGTTAGGGTTAGGTTTGGGGGTAGGGCTATTGCTAGTGTTAGGGTAAGGGTTAGTGCTAGGGTAGGGTTATGTCTTGGGTTAGGGTTAGGGCTATTTCTAGAGTTAGGGTTAGGATTAGGGTTAGGGTAGGGTTGGGGCTAGGGATAGGGCTGGGTTAGGGCTAGGGTTAGGGCTGGGGTTAGGTTTAGGATTAGGTTTAGGACTTGGGTTAAGGCTAGGTGTACGTCTAGTTAGTGTTAGGGTTAGGGTTAAGGCTCGGGTTAGGGTTAGGGTTAAGGCTAGGGTTAGGGCGTGGGTTAGGGCTAGGTTTAGGTCTAGGATTAGGGTTAGGGCTAGGGTTAGGGCTAGGGTTAGGGTTAGGCCTAAGTTTACGGCTAGGGTTTTGGTTAGATCTAGCTTTAGGGCTAGGGTTAGGGTTATGGTTAGTGTTAGGGTAGGTGTAGGTCTAGTTAGTGTTAGGGGTAGGTTTAGGGCTAAGGTTAGGATCGCGGTTAAGGCTAGGGCTAGCGATAGGTTTAGGGTTAGGGCTAGGGTTAGTTTTGGGGTTAGTGCTAGGGCTAGGATTCTTGATTGGGTTAGGGTAGGGCTAGGGCTAGGGTTAGGGCTAGGTTGGGGCTACGGTCAGTGCTAGATGTAGGGCTAGGTTTCGGGCTTGGGGTTAGGGTTAGGGCTAGGGTTATTGCTAGGTTTTGGGGTAGGTTTAGTGCTTAAGGTTAGGATTAAGGTTAGGGTTAGGCTTAGGGGTAGGGTTAGGCTTAGGGTTAGAATTAGGGCTACGGTTAGGGCTAGTGTTAGGGTAGGGCTAGGGTGAAATCTAGGGTTAGGGCTAGGGTTAGGGCTAGGGTTAGTTCTAGGGTTAGGGCTAAGGTTAGGGTTAGGGTTTGGGTTAGGACTAGATTTAGGGCTAAGGTTATGGTTGGGCTTGGGGCTAGGTTTAGGGTTAGGGTTAGGGCTGAGGTTAGGGCTATTGCTCGGGTTAGTTTAGGTTTTGGGTTAGGCCTAAGTTTAGGGCTAGGGTTTAGGTTTGGTCTAGATTTACGGCTAAGGTTAGGGTTATGGTTAGTGTTAGGGTTGGTGTAGGTCTAGTTAGTGTTAGGGTTAGGTTTAGGGCTAGGGTTAGGATCGCGGTTAAGTCTGGGGTAGCGATAGGTTTCGGGTTAGGGCTAGGTTTAGTTTTGGGGTTAGTGCTAGGGCTAGGGTTCTTGATTGGGTTAGGGTAGGGCTAGGGCTAGGGTTAGGGCTAGGGTAGGGCTAGGGTTAGTGCTAGGTGTAGGGCTAGGTTTAGGGCTTGGGGTTAGGGTTAGGGCTAGGTTGAGGGCTAGGCTTAGGGGTAGGGTTAGGCTTAGGGAAAGGGTTACGACTTCGGTTAGGGCTAGTGTTAGGGTAGGGCTAGGGTTAAATCTAGGGTTAGGGATAGGGTTAGTGCTAGGGTTAGTGCTAGGGTTAGGGTCCGGGTTAGAGTTCAGGTTCGGGTTCAGGTTATGGCTGGGTTTAGGGTTAGTGTCATAGTTAGGGCTAGGATTAGGTCTAGCTGTATTGCTAGGGTTAGGGCTAGGGTTAGGGTTAGGGTTAGTGCTAGGGTTAGGGTTAGGGTTAGGGCTACGGTTAGGGCTAGGTTTAGGGTTAGGGCTAGGTTTTGGGGTAGGTTTTCGGATTTGGGTTAGGGTTAAATTGAAGGCTAGGCTGACGGGTAGGGTTAGGGCTAGGGTTAGGGCTCTGGTTAGGATTAGGGTTAGGGCTACGTTTTGGGCTTGGGTTAGGGTTAGGGTAGGGCTAGGGTTATGGTTAGGGCTAGGGTTAGGGCCAAGGTTAGGCCTAGGGTTAGGGCTAGGGTTAGGGCTGTGGTTAGGGATAGGTTTAGGGCTAGGGTTAGTGCTAGGTTTAGGGTTAGGGTTAGAGCTAGGGCTAGGGTTAGGGCTAGGGGTAGGTCTAGGTTTAGGGCTATGGTTGGGGCTTGTGGTCAGGATTAGGGCTAGGGTTTGGATAAGGGTTAGGGCTAGGGCTAGGGTTAGTTTAGGGTTAGGGTTAAATTTTAGGGTTAGGGCTAGGGTGAGGGATAGGGTGAGGGATAGGGAAGGGCTAGGGTTAAGGTGGGGGTTAGGGCTAGGTTTAGGGCTAGGTCTAGGGTTACGGTTAGAGATAGGGCTAGCGTTAGGGCTAGGGGTAGGGCTGGGTTTAGGGCTATGGTTGGGGCTTGTGGTTAGGATTAGGGCTAGGGTTTGGATAAGGGTTAGGGGTAGGGCTAGGGTTAGGTTAGGGTTAGGGTTAAATCTAGGGTAAGGACTAGGGTGAGGGATAGGGTGAGGGATAGGGGAAGGGCTAGGGTTAAGGCGGGGGTTAGGGCTAGGTTTAGGGCTAGGTCTAGGCTTACGGTTAGATATAGGGCTAGCGTTAGGTCTAGGGGTAGGGCTGGGTTTAGGGCTAGGTTTAGGGCTTGGGGCTAGGGTTAGGGCTAGGGCTAGGGTTAGGGTTCAAGCTAGTGCTAGAGTTAGGTTTAGGGCTAGGGTTAGGTCTAGGGTTAGGGTTAGGGCTAGCTCTAGGGTTAGGGTTAGGGTTAGGCCCAGGGTTAGGGTTAGGACTAGGGTTAGGGCTAGGTTTAGGGTTAGGTTAAGGTTAGCGCTGGGGTTAGGACTAGTTTTAGCGCTGGGGTTAGGGCCAGGTTTAGAGATAGGTTTAGGGCATGGGTTAGGGCTCAGTTTAGGACTAGGGTTACGGCTAGGGTTATGGCTGAGGTTAGGGCTAGGGCTAGGGCTAGGGCTAGGGCTAGGGCTAGGGCTAGGGTTAGGTTTAGGGTTAGGGTTAGGGTTTGGGTTCAGGTTAGGGTTAGGGTTACGATTTGGGTTAGGGTTTGGGTTAGGACTATATTTAGGGATAGGGTTATGGTTGGACTTAGGGCTAGGTTTCGGTCTAGATTTAATTTTAGCATTAGGGACTGGGCTAGGGTTAGGACTAGGGTTAGAGTTAGGGTTAGGGTTAGGATTTCGGCTAGCGTTAGGACTAGGTTTAGAGTTAGGGATAGGGCTAGGGATAGGGTTAGGGTAAGGGTTAGGGCTAGGGTTAGGGTTAGGGTTAGGGTTTCGGTTCAGGTTAGGGCTGGGTTTAGGGTAAGTGTTATGGTTAGGGCTAGGATTAGGGCTAGCTGTGTTGCTAGGGTTAGGGCTAGGGTTAGGGTTAAGGCTAGGGCTAGGGTTACAGTTAGGGCTAGGGTTAGGATTAAGGCTAGGGATAGGGTTCTGGTTAGGGTTAGAGTTAGGGCTATGTTTTGTGCTTGGATTAGGGTTAGGGTAGGGCTAGGGTTATGGTAAGGGCTAGGGTTAGAGCTATGTTAAGGGCTAGGGTTAGGGCTAGTTTTAGGGTTAGGGTTAGAGGTAGGGCTAGGGTCAGGGCTAGGGGTAGGTCAAGGTTTAGGGCCATGGCTAGTGCTTGGAGTTAGGATTAGGGCTAGGGTTTCGGTAACGGGTTAGGTTTAGGGTTAGTGCTAGGGCTGGGGCTAGGGTTAGGGTTAGGGCTACGGTTAGGGCTAGGTTTAGGGTTAGGGCTAGGTTTTGGGGTAGGTTTAAGGCTTTGGGTTAGGGTTAATTTTAAAGCCTTGATGGGTAAGGTCCCACTTTACTAGGTTTAGGCTATCATTCCAGTTTAGGGTTCAGGCTATGTTCTGGGCTTGGGTTAGGGTTAGGGTAGGGCTAGGGTTAGGGTCAAGGTTAGGACTAGGGTTAGCGTTAGGGTTCCAGCTGTAACCCAGGATAGGTTTAGGTCTAGGGTTACTGCTAGGTTTAGGGTTAGGGTTAAGCGACTTTAGGGTTAGGGCTAGGGGTAGGTAGTTTTAGAGCTATAGTTAATATGTTTGTGGTTAGGAATAAGGCTACAGGTTTTTGATAAGGGTAGGGTTGGGCTAGGGTTAGTTTAAGGTTAGGGTTAATCTATAGAGGTTACAGGCTAGGGTAGAGATAGGTCGGCCAGGCACAGACAGGTTACAGGCGGGGTCTCACTAGGTTTCAGGCTAAGTCTAGGGTTAAAATTCTGGGGTTGGGCTCACCGTTCCAACCCCATCCCTGGTTTTGGCCTAGGGTTTGGTTTAGGGCTTGTGGCTAGGGTTAGGGCCAGGGCTGGGTTTCCCATGAGCTCAGCTGGGGTCGGGTCCGCGCGCGCGCGCGCGCGCGCGCGCGCGCTCTCTCTCTCTCTCTCTCTATTTTTATTTATTTACGGGTTAGGTCTAGGGTTAGGGTTAGGGCTAGCTCTGGGTTAGGGTTAGGTTAGGCCCATGGTTAGGGTTAGGGTTAGGGTAAGGTAGGGCTGGGGTTAGGGCTAGGTTTAGCGCTGGGGTTAGGGCCAGGTTTAGAGATAGGTTTAGGGCTAGATGTATGGCTAGGATTAGGGTCCAGTTTAGCGCTATGGTTAGGGCTAGGTTAGCGTAGGGTTAATGTTAGAGCTAGGGCTAGGGTTAAGGTTAGGTCTAGTTTTATGGCTAGGGTTACCAGTAGTATGAGACTAGAGGTTGGGGCCGGGTTGACTTTTAGGGTCTAGGCTAGGGTTAGCACTAGGGTTAGGGCTAGGGTTAGGGTTATGGTTAGTGTTAGGGCTAGGGTTAGGGCTAAAGTTCGGTTTAGGGCTAGGGTTAGGCTAGGGTTAGTTTTAGGGCTAAGGTTAAGGTTAGGCCTAAGTTTGCAGGGCTAGGGTTTTGGTTAGGTCTAGATCAAGGGCTAGGGTTACAATTTGGGATTATAACTAAGTTTCGACAGGGTTTGGTTTAGGGATGGGGTCAAGGCTAGGGTTTCCACAAGATTAGGCTGGGTTATGGTTAGTGTTAGGCTAGGGTTAGGGCTAAAGTTAAGGTGAGGGCTGGGCTAAGGCTAGGGTTAGGTTTAGGGCTAGGGTTAGGGTTAGGCCTAAGTTTGGGCTAATGGAGTCTTACCGTGTAGGATGAAGGGGTAGGATTCGTGGGATTATAACTAAGTTTCGGGCTAAGGTTAGGTCAGGGATAGGTAGAGGCTCGGGTTAGCACCAGGGTTAGGGGTTGGGTTAGGGTTATGGTAGTGTCTAGGCTCCAGATCCAGGATAGAGTTAGGGTGAGGGCTGGGTTAAGGCTTGGGTTAGGGCTAGGGTCAGGGTAGGGCTAGGGTTGGGCTCGATTTGGCTAGGTTAGGCTTAGTTTTAGAGTCGGGATAGGGTTGGGCTGGGGTTAGGTCACGGGTCTATGCGAGGGTTAGGGTTAGGGCTAGCGTTTAGGTTAGGGTTTAGGTTCAGGTTAGGTCTGGGTTAAGTTTAGTGTTATGGTTAGGGCTAGGATTAGGGCTCCTATGCTGGGTTAGGGCTAGGGATGGGGTTGGGCCTGGGCTAGGGTTACAGTTTCGGGCTAGGGTTCCAGTAAGGCTAGGGTTAGGGCTAGGGTTAGGGCTCTGGTTAGGGTTAGGGTTCCAGCTACGTTTTGGGCTTGGGTTAGGGTTAGGGTAAGGCTAGGCTTATGGTTCGGGCATGGGTTGGGCTCAGTTTAGGACTTAGGTCGGCCATGGCTGAGGTTAGGGCTGGGCTGGGCTAGGGCTAGGGCTGGGCTAGGGTTCGGTTTAGGGTTAGGGTTAGGGTTTGGGTTTGGGTTCAGGTTAGGGTTAGGGTTCGATTTGGGTTAGGGTTTCATTAGGACTATATTTAGGGATAGGGTTATGGTTGGACTCAGGCTACCATCGGGCTAGATTTGATCCATAGGGACTGGGCTAAATTCCAGCAGGGTTAGAGTTAGGGTTGGGTTAGGATTTCGGCTAGCGTTAGGGCTAGGTTTAGAGTAGGGATAGGGCTAGGGATAGGGTAGGGTACACACACACACACACACACACACACACACACACACACACACACACAGGGTTAGGGCTAGGGTTAGGGTTGGGTTAGGGTTGGGTTCAGGTTAGGGATGGGTTTAGGGTAAGTGTTATAGTTAGGCTTCCAGTAGGCCTTGTATGCTAGGTTATGGCTGGGTTAGGTTACCTCTAGGCTAGAGTTAGGGTAAGAGTAGTGCTAGGGTTAGGGTTTGGGTTAGGGCTAGGGTTAGGGTTAGGGTTTGGGTTTAGGTTAGGGATGGGTTTAGGGTAAGTGTTATGGTTAGGGCTAGGATTGGGCTAGCTGTGCTGGGTTGGGCTAGGGTTAGGGTTAAGGCTGGGCTAGGGTTACATTGGTCGGGTTAGGATGAGGCTGGGTCGGGTTGTGGTTGATAATTAGGCTGTGTGTGTGTGTGTGTGTGTGTTGGATTAGGGTTAGGGTGGGGCTATGGTAAGGGCTAGGTTGAGGTTGAGCTATGTAAGGGCTAGGGTTAGGGCTAGTTTTAGGGTTAGGGTAAGAGGTAGGGCTAGGGTCAGGGCTAGGGGTAGGTGAGGGTCAGGGCTACGTTTAGGCTTGGCCAGGGGTTGGGTTGGGGTTAGGGTTTGGGAACGGGTTAGGTTTAGGGTTAGTGCTGGGCTGTGTTAGGTTAGGCTGGTTAAGGCTTAGTTTAGGGTTTAGGCTAAGTTTTCGGGTAGGTTTTGGGCTTACGGTTAGGGTTAAGGTTACGCTAGGCTGAGATGGGAAGGTTAGGGCTAGGGTTAGGGCTCTGGTTAGGGTTAGCTTAGGCTACATTTAGGGCTAGGGTTAGGGTAGGGCTAGGGTTATGGTTAGGGTTAGGGTTAGGGACAAGTTTAGGACCAGGGTTAGGGCTTGGTTTCAGGCTGTGGTTAGGGATAGGTTTAGGGCTAGGTTTAGGTTAGGGTTAGAGGTAGGGCTAGGGTTAGGGCTATAACTCCCCAGCTTGGGGTTTGGATTAGGGCTAGGGTTTGGTTATAGGCTAGGGCAGGGTTAGGGCTAGGGTTAGGGCTAGGGTTAGTTTGGTGCCAGGTTAATCTAGGGTTAGGGCTGGGTGAGGGATAGGGTGAGGGGTAGGGGAAGGGCTAGGTTAGCGCGGGGGTTAGGGCTAGGTTTGGGCTTGGTCTAAGGTTACGGTTGAGCTAGGGCTAGCGTAGGCTAGGGGTTGACTAGGTTTGGCTAGGTTTAGGGCTGGGGCTAGGGTTAGGGCTAGGGCTAGGGTTAGGGTTCAAGCTAGGGCTTGAGTTAGTGTTATGGCTCGTTTAGGGCTAGGGTTAGGGTTAGGGCTAGCTCCAGGGTTAGGGTTAGGGTTAAGTGATTTTTTTTTCTTTAGGGCTAGCAATTTTATTAAAATTTTAACATCCTCAAACACATTTGCCTATTACAATTCAAAGTAAAAAAAAAAGAAATTTACATTATTAAAACAACATTTCAAAATATTAAATTTTACAAATCTTGACTTTCAAAGAATAAAGTTATTTGTTTTTATATATCTATATATATCTATATATATCCATAGATATCCATATATATATACATTACACACATCCCAGATTTGTACAAAAATAAGGCCTATCATTATACAAGTTTTACAAATTCCGGTAGAATTATTTATTATTACCAATATTCCAAATCCTATTTCCCTATCAAACTTTCTCACATATTATGCTTTTATATTTATATAAAGAAGAGAAAACAATATTATGAAGATTACAATTAAAATTCCAACTATAATTAAGATAGAAATTAAAATAAGATTAAGATTAAAATTAAAAATAAGATTTATAAAATTATTAAAATTATTAAATAGTATAATATAATACAGATCGCCAACCATTGTTTTGTTAGCATCCAAACCAGCACAGTCCACTCCATCAGAAGCTACTCAGTCCAGTTCGATCTCCAATTCGATCTCCAAGCTCTCCGTCTCTCTCACCCTCCCCCTCCCTCGGGTTCATTGTTTCTAACTGGCTCTTCTCTACCTCCTCCGGAAAACCCGAAGGTGTAGTCTCACTAATATGGGATAGGTTTGGAGCGGTCGGGAAACGAAGGATGATGAAGCGGACACCGAGCCATCCGGGTCAGGAGGGCGGGATGGAAGAGGGCAGGGGAGGCATCAGGAGGTCCGGGGTAGGGAGGGGTGGCAATCAGAGAGGGGGGAGACAGAAACCGGACTTGGGCACGTGGAGGCCTCATCAATCTGCCATGAGTTCTTGCATACAAACTCCTACTTCTTCTGAAAGTAAGGGCGGTGAAGCCACCGACTCCTCGCCAAATGTCTCCTCCCTCACAATCTCTCTCACCATATCTCTTCAGGCGAGCCCTTCAGGACTCCACCCGACAGTAGCACCGCCTGTCCCTCTACTACTGACTCTCCACTTCCCACCACCTTTCCTTTTGCTTTCTTTTCCTCACTTTCCTGGTCTCACCTTGATTCCTCGTCGTTCCATGCCTTTTGCTCCTCGGTCTCCTTGGGCTCCTTTGTCCCTTTGCTCCCCCTGCTTGTTTAGGTTGTCTGTCTCCCGCCCCCTCGACAGCCACCAACAATTCTCTATCACTGAATTCCTTAGGGACTGACCCAGTCTCTTCCTCAACTGCTCCCTCCTCTTCTGCCCAAGCATAAACCTATTATGACCCTAACTGCCTCTTCACTCGCTTTTCTCTCCTTCTCTGCGGGTCTCCATCTATTCTTCCCACACCCTTCCCTGGTACTATGTTCCATCCGGAATCTTTTCCTTCTTTCACTGTCTCGTGCTGTCTGTTCTCCAGTAGAGGTCCTGGGCCATGGTTACTTTCTCCGTTTTCCCGCCTCTTCACAGATAGCAACTCCTCTCCCCTGCCTCTGGAGGTCTCCCTGGGAGCCTCGCCTGTTCCTTGGACTGAGCTCTTTCTTTCCCCGTTCTGGCTACTTGTTAGGGCCTTCTCAAAGATTTGCAGCCTCTTGCTGGTTATAATAGGCCTGGGGACACCAAAAATAAGTGTGTCCCAATTCACCACAAAAGTTGCACCTGATGCTGCTGTGACAGGCCACCGTCGGATGGCCCCTGGCGCCACAGCGGGAGCACAACGAAGTCATCGTAAACGCCTCTGGTGATCGTAAGACCCACAGTGGAAGCAAGTCTGAGGTTGGCCGCTGTATGGGTGATCCCCCTA
This sequence comes from Ctenosaura bakeri, assembly GCA_948474755.1. NCBI lineage: Eukaryota > Metazoa > Chordata > Lepidosauria > Squamata > Iguanidae > Ctenosaura > Ctenosaura bakeri. The sequence goes on along the minus strand of CAOLHI010004509.1, from coordinate 67,917 downwards.
TCGGCCCCCAGGAAAAAATACTTAGGGGTATTCTTGCCGTACCTATGTAGGGTCCTCGTTCTTAAAAGAAACCACACACCTATATTCTCCGGTCCAATAACCCTGCTCGTCTTCCTTCTTATCAGGTCCCGACAAAATGGTAGCGTCTAGACACCCACCGAGCTACATCCTGAGCGGGGATGGTGGGGTGGTTCTGAAACTTACGGTCAAGACCTTTGTATCCCCCTAAACAGCGGGACCATCTCATATTCGGGTCAACAACTCTGGGCTCAAACGTTTCACCGTTTGCACTTCATCCAGAACTTGTCTCTAAGATTCTTTCAGGAAGCCAAACAAACATCGATTTCCCTAGACCCTGGTAATTGAATCACCGCCACAATATCCTCTCTCAGGGGCATCCAAAGTATCCCTAAGGAGCCTCTTTGAAATATAAGCCCTGGATCCTCTCTCCGGGTCTGACCCCAGATATCTGAAGCGCACAACATAAGCGCGTTCTAGGGTTCCTGACATCTGAAGCTTGATGAAAAAAACTGTCTAAATATTTCCTCTTCCTCTTCGGTCAAGCCTAAAATGGAGGGTCCAGCAGTGCCAGTGCCCCGCCCTGCTATGCTAGCATACGTCCTGTCTTTTCTTTGTTCCTGTGGTTTGCCACCAGTCCTCCACCGGGCAGTCCGGGCGGCAAAGCCGAAGCTCACGAGGTGCCTCCCCTTGGGTGCTGTTCATCGCCACGTGTACCCTCTCCCTCCCTCTCCTTTCTGTGTCTGTCTGGCGGAGGGTTTAGACTTACACTTTTCCCTTCGATGTCACATTCATTTCAGAGTCCATTCTAGGCCTTGTCGGAAAACGGCCGTTACTCGGAGGCATCCGTATCTTCCAATGACCTCTTTGGCCGTGCCCCGGCTCCCTAGTTCATCTCAGTCGTCAAAAGGGGGTTGTTCTGCTCTCCCTGAGGGAAGGAACACACCAAACCGGCAGCATCTTCCATTGAGGTCCCCACAGCCACCCCGTCCCCGAGCGAGCCCTTCTCTTTGCTCTCCCACACCAATCCCGTTTCCACCCTCTTCCAGCCACCAGTCCCACTTCCGTATCCACTCTCTGTCCCAAGCTTGCTCCGTCTCGGTTTCTTGCTCACTCTAGCAGAGACCCTCCGGAGTAAGGTCGGAATCGCTGATGTCGCTCAAAGTCCCTCTCAAGTCCTACATTTCCCACACCTTCCCCCGTCGTGCATTGGCTCCCCATCCTCTGCACCTCCCTCCTCCCTCTCGCCTTCTCGGATCCTCACCGGTTGCCTATTAGGGGGCAGAACCGTAGCACACGCCCCCCAGGTTGAAACTCAGGGCCTCACGTCCCGCAGGGCTCCTCTCGAGCCGCAACGCCGGGTCCGGTTCTTCCAGTTCTTCCTCAACTTTTCCTTGGTTTTCTCTTGTCTGGTTCCCTTTCGCTTTTCTTCCGTCAGATCAAAACCTGACTGCTTGGCAATCTTTCTGCGCTGTCGTAAGTCTGCCGTGACCATTAAGAGCCACTCCATCCAGGCTTCTCTGCTCACCATCTTGGACGTATTGTCCATTTGTGTCCAAACCAAAGGAGTCTGGTTCTCTGGGCCACATTCCCAGGTCCTATGGATCTCTTGAAAGGTCTTCCGTCAATTGGTCCTCCCTCAGCCAGTCCGGCAGAACGATGACACGATGTCTTGGGCTTCCTGCCCCAGTAGCAAACGCTCGACAATCTCCAAGGCTAAAGTCCTGGCGTAGGACACCTGCTCCTGAGACTGTTCCACCCGCAATCCTGACAGCACCGATTTGAGCAAAGGAAAGCTCTTCTCTAGGTACCCAAAGTTTATCTCTGCTGTACTTTCTGAAACTGGGCAAGCGTTCTTTAGAGCCCGGGAGGGCAATGTTCACCGTGTAGCCCAGAGTTTCACGTCTCGTACTCTCAAAGTCTTTGGGCAAAATAATACTGAACCCGACTTTGTTCCAAGGAGTGTAGAGACATTCCGTCCCAGGCTGCTGAGATCTGCCTTTCTCGGGAAAGGATTGTGTTTCTGGAACCTTCCGAAAGAGTTCCCTCCCGCTCTGCCCCTTCTCCCTCCTCCCCGCTTGGAAATTCTGTGTCATATTGGCCAATTAAATAGTCCTTTGTGACCTTTTCCCTGGGGAGAGACCTTTTCCTCCTTCCACTGTTTTCCTCTTGGCTCTTTTCTTCTGGGATTCACCCCCAGCGCCTTCCTCCTCCATACTGCCTTCTCCCTCACTGCTGCTTTCCCCGAGCTCTCGCTGCTAGCGAGCAGAGAAACGCCGAGCACTCCATGCCACTCTCCCTTCGCTTGGAAGGAGCCCTCCAGTCTCTCCCACTCCCTCACTTCCAGGTTCATTTGTTAGTTTTGTGGGCTAAAGATTCAGTCCCTGCCAGCTGCCCACACAAGCCTCCTTCTCTGCCTCCTCTGGATTGCGAGGCTGCGTGTGCTTTGTTTTGAATAGGCTCAGAGGACACAGTTCTTCTTGAACAACTCCCTGGTTTAAGTGGGGGACGTATCTGTATTCAAAGCCTCTTCAACTAGAAACTTTCTACTGTGAGGCTTTGGCTCCCTGTCTCTTCTAGTTTTGTATTTTCTTTACTTTTCTCCTCTTTGTTTTTGAAAACAAATTGGTCTAATAAAAGTCCTTTCCTACTCTTTATAAACCTGCAGGTCTCTCTTAACTTCCTCATTCCGTTCATTGGAGTGCTCGTTCAATCTTACAAGGATAGAATTATAGTCCTCTTGTCTTCTTTCCCTCCACTGGCTTCCTCAACAGGCTCCTGCCATAATCATTTAACTCCTGGAGGGCCTCTCTGATGGAATCCACCCCCAAGTATGCTCTGTTTGCATTTCTCTCAGATATCTGAAGTTCCTCTGCAAACATTCTGTGGCTTCCTGGTTCTGTGAAAACAGTTTCTAAATTCAAACTCTTAGGGTATAGTTTCCAAAGTGCTAAAACTCTGCCCAGTTTCTCTGTATTTAAACAATAATTTTCTTTATATTGATTAAAGAAAAAGAAATCCTGCAGAAAGTTTCAGCAGAGATAGCCAAACCCAGGGTTTTTCCTCCCCCTCCTGGGCCCTGTTACCATGGTTACAGCAAGCCTTGGCAGCCCAGAGTTTACTTCAGTTTTGCTGGCTGAGTTGCTTCTCTCCTAAATGGCTGCCTGCTTCTTTTTGCAGCACAAAGTCTGCCTTCCTGGGGATTCTGAATGCTTGTTTTTCCTGGATATCTTCCCTGGAGCCCAGAATCCCCTTTTTAATATTCTCCTCTCCCATAGTTGTGCTGCCCTTGGAGGCAGTTTCTTCTGCCCATGGCTGCCACGCCCTGTTCTTCAGAGCTGACTGAAGGAATTCCTCCCTGCCTGCTTCTTTGCAGCTTTTTCCTTGCAAAACCTCCTTCCCTGGAGTTTCTAGTATTCCCTTTGCACTAAAAGAAGCCAGTCTCGCCCCAAATCCCTTCTCAGTTCCAGAATCCAAAGTACTCACAGTGTTTCTGTCCTCGCTTGCCAGTTTCAAACACTCTTCAGTTTCTTCTTCTTCCTTTCTGGGAAGCCATTGCTTGCTGTAAAGCCTCTGCAAGTTTTCCTGGGGGCTGAGTTTGATCTGCCCCAAACCCCCTCAAAATTCTTCTTTTGAGGTTCATTCTAACTACCCTCTGATGCCTGAAGGGTTCCACTGCCTACCCCAATTAGTGAGGTTGCAGCATTTTCACTGGATTCAGCAGAATCCACTATTGTCAAAGGTATTGAGGGAGCTGAAGGCCAACCTCCTCCCTCGAAATCAGGATAAGGGTAAGGCCTGAGTAAGGTACCAGTAGGGTAAGGGTCAGGGTCAGGTAAGGGTGCACCCATGGCCGCACCATTTAGCCAGTTGCACGAGTAAGGGTAAGGGTTAGGGTCAGGGTAAGGTAAGGATCAGGTCCACCATCACCAGTAAGGGTAAGGGTAGGTCAGAGGGTCCCACCAGCACAGGGTCAGGGTAAGGCCAGGCCGCGCAGGGTCAGGGTTAAGGTTTGGCAGCCACCACTGGCCCGGTAAGGGTAAGGGTAAGGGTGTGATAAGGGTAAGGGTAAGGGCACAGGTAGCCGGGTCAGGATCAGGTAAGGGTCAGGGTCCACACAGGGTCAGGGTAAGGCCACACCCATCACCATCACCAGCACGGTCAGGGTGAGGCACCAGTAAGGGTAAGGTCACCAGTTCCACAGGTAAGGGTCCAGCAGCCGCCCAGCACAGTTTCACAGGTCTCACCATCACCCATCCATCCTGCTAAGAGGTAGGTTAGGCTAGGGTTGGGCTATAATTCAGGTTGGGTTAGGGCTACGTTTTGGGCCTGGGTTAGGGTTAGGGTAAGGCTGGGTTATGGTAAGGGCTAGGGTTAGGGCACAGGTTAGGAGACAGGGTTAGGGCTAGGGTTAGGGCTGTGGTTAGCCGTGCAGGTTTAGGGCTAGGGTCATGCTAGGTTTAGGTTAGGTTTAAGCTAGCGCTGGGTTGGGCTACCAGGTAGGTCTCAGTTTAGGCTATGGTTGGGGCTTGTGGTTAGGATTCAGCTGATTTTTTTTTTTTTTTTTTTTTTTTTGAATGGTAGAGTTAGCTAGGCTAGGGTTGGTTAGGGTTAGGGTTAATCTAGGGGTTAGGCTACAGGTAGGGATAGGTAGTAGATATGGGGAAGGGCTGGGTAAGGCGGAGGTACAGGCTAGGTTCCAGGCTGGTCTAGGTGGCAGTGGGATCACCTTAGGCTGGGTTGGCTGTTGGGTTTAGGGCTAGGGTTCCACTGGGGCTGGGTTAGGCTCCCACTCCATCCATCTCTCTCTCTCTCTCTCTCTATCTATCTATCTATCTATCTATCTATCTATTATTTCCCAAGTTGCCAGTTCCAGCACAGTGGTTGGGCTGGGTTGGGTTAGGGTAAGGTGCGGGCTGGGGTTAGGGTTAGGTTTAGCGCTGGGGTTAGGGCCAGGTTTAGAGATAGGTTTAGGGCTAGATGTATGGCTAGGATTAGGGTCCAGTTTCACACACGGCTGTGGTTAGGGCTAGGTTAGGGTTTCGGTTAATGTTAGAGCTAGGGCTAGGGTTAAGGTTAGTCTAGAGTTTTATGGCTAGGGTCGGGTTGGTGTTCAAACTATCTCAGGTTCAGGGCTAGGGTTAGGGTTAGGGTCTAGGCTGGGTTAGCGCTGGGTTAGGGCTAGGGTTAGGGTTATGGTTAGTGTTAGGCTAGGCTTGGCATTGCCACTCCCGGGTTAAGGCTTAGGTTAGTTTTAGGGCTAGGGTTAGGGTTAGGCCTATGTTTAGGGCTAGGGTTTTGGTTAGGTCTAAATCAAGGGCTAGGGTTACATTTAGGGATTATGACTCAGTTTAGAAGCTACCCATTTGGTTTAGGGATAGGGTAGAGGCTAGGGTTAACACCAGGATTAGGCTAGGGTTAGGGTTATGGTTAGTGTAGGGCTAGGGTTAGGGCTAGAGTTAGGGTGAGGGCTAGGGTTAAGGCTAGGGTTAGGTTTAGGGCTAGGGTTAGGGTTAGGCCTGGGTTCCAGGGCTAGGGTTTTGGTTCCCTGTTTCAGGTGCAAGATCCCATGGATCAGATAACTAATTTTCGGGCTCAGGTTAGGTTTAGGGATGGGTAAAGGTTCAAGGGTTAGCACCAGTAGGGGTAGGGTTAGGGTTATGGTTAGTGTTAGGGCTAGGTTAAGCGATAAAGTTAGGGTGAGGGCTAGGGTTAAGACTAGGGTTAGGGCTAGGGTGAGGGGTAGGGCTGGGTGGGGTTCGATTTGGCTAGGGTGGGGCTAGGTTTGAGTCGGGATGGGTTAGGGCTAGGGTTAGGTAACGGGTTATTGCTAAGTTTAGGGTTAGGGCTAGCGTTAGGTTGCAGGGTTTAGGTTCAGGTTAGGTCTGGGTTAAGGTTAGTGTTATGGTTAGGGCTAGGATTGGGCTAGCTGTTTGTCTATTGTATTGCTAGGGTTATGGCTAGGGTTAGGATTAGGCCTGGGCTAGGGTTACAGTTTCGGCTAGGGTTAGGATTGGCTGAGTTAGGGCTAGGGTTAGGGCTCTGGTTAGGGTTAGGGTTAGGGCTACTTGGAACGTTTGGGCTTGGGTTAGGGTTAGGGTAGGGCTAGGCTTATGGTTTGGGCATGGGTTATGGCTGAGGTTAGGGTTAGGGTTAGGGCTAGGGCTTGGGTTAGGTTTAGGGTTAGGGTTTGGGTTCAGGTTAGGGCTAGGGTTAGGGTTAGAGTTAGAGTTTGGGTTAGGACTAGACTTAGGGCTAGGGGTTGGGGGCTTAGGGCTAGGGTTGGTTAGATTTAATTTTGGCATTGGGGTTGGCTAGGGTTAGGTAGGGTTAGGGTTAGGGTTAGTGTTAGGATATCGGCTAGGGATAGGGCTAGGTTTAGAGTTAGGGATAGGGATAGGGTTAGGGAAAGGGGTTTAGTGCTATGGTTAGGGTTTGGGTTAGGGCTAGGGCTGGGGTTTGGGTTAGGGTTAGGGTTAGGGTTAGGGCTAGGGTTAGGGTTAGGGTTAGTGTTTGGGTTCAGGTTGGGGCTGGGTTTAGGGTTAGTTTATGGTTAGGGCTAGGATTAGGGCTAGCTTTTTGCTCAGGTTAGGGCTAGGGTTAGGGTTAAGGCTAGGTCTAGGTTTACAGTTATGGCTAGGGTTAGGTTTAAAGGCTAGGTTTATGGCTATTTTTGGGGCTTTTTATTGGGGTTAGGGCTATGTTGTAGTTTGGGTTAGTTTTAGGAAGGGCCCAGGGTTAGGGTTTAGTGCTAGGGTTGGGGCAATTTAAGGGCTAGGGTTAGTCTGGTTTGGGTTTGGGGTTTAGGGTGGGCTACAGTTAGGGCTGGGGGTGGGTTAGGTTTGGGCAATGGTTGGGGCTTGTGGTTAGGATTGGGCTAGGGTTTGGTAAGGGTTAGGGCTAGGGCTAGGGTTTGGGTAAAGGTTGGGGTTAGTGTAGGGTTGGGGTTAGGGTTAGGGCTACGGTTAGGGCTAGGTTTGGGGTTAAATCTGGGTTTTGGGGGGGATTTACGGCTTTGGGTTAGGGTTAAAATTAAGGCTAGGCTGACGGGTAGGGTTAGGGCTGGGTTAGGGCTCTGGTTAGGATTAGGGTTAGGGCTACTTTTTGGGCTTGGGTTAGGGTTAGGGTAGGGCTAGGGTTAGGGTTGGGGCTGGGGTTAGGGCCAAGGTTAGGACTAGGGTTAGGGCTAGGGTTAGGGCTGTGGTTAGGGATGGGTTTTAGGGCTAGGGTTAGTGCTAGGTTTGGGGTTTGGGGGTTTAGGCTAGGCTAGGGTTAGGGCTAGGGGTAGGCCTGGGTTTTTTGATTAGGGTTTGGGGGCTTGGGGTTTGGGGGTTAGGGCTAGGGTTTGGATAAGGGTTAGGGCTGGGCTAGGGTTGGTTAGGGTTGGGGAAAAATTGGGTTAGGGCTAGGGTGGGGGTGGGGTAGGGATGGGAAAGGGGATTTAAAGGGGGGGGTTAGGGCTTGGTTTGGGCTATTAGGCTTACGGTTAGAGATAGGGCTACGTTGGGGCTAGGTGTGGGGGCGGGTTTACGTGGGTTTTAGGGCTTGGGGCTGGGTTAGGGCCAGGGCTAGGGTTAGGGTTCAAGCTGGGGCTAAGTTGGGGTTAGGGCTAGGGTTGGTCTGGGTTGGGGTTAGGCTGCTCTAGGGTTAGGGTTAGGGTACCCGGGTTGGGGTTGGCTGGGGTTACTATTAATTATAAGGTTAGGGCTGGGGTTAGGGCTGGGTTTTAGCGCTGGGTTGGGCCAGGTTTAGAGATAGGTTTAGGGCTAGATGTTGGCTAGGATTAGGGTTAGGTTTCGCTATGGTTAGGGCTAGGTTAGGGTTAGGGTTAATTTTGAGCTAGGGCTAGGGTTAAGGTTAGGTCTAGTTTTATGGCTAGGGTTCGGTTGGTTTAAATAAGGTTCGGGCTAGGGTCAGGGTTAGGGCTAGGCTAGGGTTAGCACTAGGGTTAGGGCTAGGGTTTAGGGTTATGGTTAGTGTTAGGGCTAGGGTTAGGGCTAAATTTCGGGTTAGGGCTAGGTTTAAGGCTAGGGTTAGTTTGGGCTAGGGTTAGGGTTAGGCCTAATTTTGGGCTAGGGTTTCGGTTGGTCTAGGTCAAGGGCTAGGTTTGTTTGGGGGTTTCAAATTTCGGGCTAGGGTAGGGTTTTAGGGATAGTGTCAAGGCTAGGGTTAGCCCCAGGATTAGGGCTAGGGTTAGGGTTATGGTTAGTTTTAAGGCTAGGGTTAGGGCTAAATTTGGGGGTGAGGGCTAGGGATAAGGTAGGGTTAGGTTTAGGGCTTGGGTTAGGGTTAGGCCTAAGTTTAGGGCTAGGGTTTTGGTTAGGTCAGATTAAGGGGTAGGGGTACGTTTGGGATTATAACTAATTTTCGGGCTAAGGTTAGGTTTAGGGATAGGGTCAAGGCTCGGGTTAGCACCAGGGTTAGGGGTAGGGTTAGGGTTATGGTTAGTTTTAGGGCTAGGGTTAGGGATAAATTTAGGGTGAAGGCTGGGTTTAAAGGGGGGGGGGTTAAGGTTTGGGTTAGGGTTAGGGTAGGGGGGGGCATTATTACGTTTTTGGCTAGGGTTGGGGCTAGGGGGTTGGGTAGGGTTGGGGCTGGGGTTAAACGGGTTATTGCTAGGGTTAGGGTTGGGGAGCGTTAGGGTTAGGGTTTAGTTTCAGGTTAGGTTGGGTTAAGGTTAGTGTTATGGTTAGGGCTAGGATTAGGCTAGCTGTATTGCTAGGGTTAGGGCTAGGGTTAGGATTAGGCCTAGGGCTAGGGTTACATTTGGCTAGGGTTAGGATTAAGGCTAGAGTTAGGGCTAGGGTTTGGACTCTGGTTAGGGTTAGGGTTAGGGCTCGTTTTGGACTTGGGTTAGGGTTAGGGTAGGGCTAGGTTTATGGTTCGGCATGGGTTAGGGCACAGTTTAGGACTAAGGTTAGGGCTAGGGTTATGGCTGAGGTTGGGTTAGGGCTAGGGTTGGGCTAGGGCTGGGCTAGGGTGGGGTTTGGGGGTTAGGGTTTGGTTTCAGGTTAGGGTTAGGGTTACGGTTTTGGGTTAGGGTTTGGGGTTGGCTATTTTGGGATAGGGTTATGGATGGATTTAGGGCTAGGTTTCGGGCTAGATTTAATTTTAGCATTAGGGACTGGGCTAGGGTTAGGACAAGGGTTAAGTTAGGGTTAGGGTAAGGTTTCGGCTAGCTTTAGGGCTAGGTTTAGAGTTGGGGCTAGGGATGGGTTAGGGAAAAGGTTAGTGCTGGGTTCGGGTTTGGGTTAGGGCTAGGGTTGGGGTTAGGGTTTGGGTTCAGGTTGGGGCTGGGTTTAGGGTAAGTGTTAGGGTTTGGGGCTAGGTTGGGCTAGCTGTTTCTGGGTTGGGGCTAGGGTTAGGGTTAGGGGAGCTAGGGTTACAGTTAGGGCTAGGGTTAGGTTTAAAGGCTGGGTTGGGGTTTTTAATTGGGGCTATGTTTTGTGCTTGGATTAGGGTTAGGGTAGGGCTAGGGTTTTGGTAAGGGCTAGGGTTAAGCTAATTTAAAGGGTACGGTTGGGGCTAGTTTAAGGGTTGGGGAGGGTGGGGCTAGGGTCGGGGCTAGGGGTAGGTCTAGGTTTAGGGCTATGGTTATTTGGGTTTAGGATTGGGGCTAGGGTTTTCGGGTTGGTTTAGGGTTATGAAAAGGGGTTAGTGTTAGGGTTAGGGCTCGGTTAAGGTAGGTTTAGGGTTGGGCTTTTTTTCGGGTAGGTTTAGGGCTTACGGTTGGGGTTTAAATTTTTGGGCGAGGCTGATGGGTATTTAGGGCTAGGGTTAGGGCTCTGGTTAGGGTTAGGGTTAGGGCTACATTTAGGGCTTGGGTTAGGGTTAGGGTAGGGCTAGGGTTATGGTTAGGGCTAGGGTTATGGCCAAGTTTGGGCCCAGGGTTGGGCTTGGTTTAGGGCTGTGGAGGGTAGGTTTAGGGCTAGGTTTAGGTTAGCGTTGGGTGCGCTAGGGTTAGGGCTAAGGTCTGGGTTTTAAAGGCTATGGTTAGGGCTTGGGGTTTGGATTAGGGCTAGGGTTTGGTTAAGGGCTAGGGCAGGGTTAGGGCTAGGGTTAGGGCTAGGGTTAGTTTAGGTTTAGGGTTAAATCTAGGGTTAGGGCTAGGGTGAGGGCTAGGGTGATGGGTGAGGAAGGGCTGGGTTTAAGGGGGGGGTTACTGGGTTTTAGGGCTTGTTGCATTATTGGATGCATAATGGCTCCTTGTCCACAAATTTCTCACAGCTCTTGTGTGTGTGTGTGTGAAAACACAAACTGTTACAAACTTGTTGTTATGGCTAGCCAGTTGTTATGGCTAGACAGTTCCATGGGAAATTTTTCCCACGGGTTTATCAGCTTGTCCGGAACTGGCACACAGCTGCACCATCATATGTGTTTTTGCTACATGACATGTTATGGCTATGAACTTGTTATTCACGCTTGTTGTCGTGAGGTGAAGGTCCCGAAAGCATGTTTACTGCATATCATATAAACCCCATGCCTTGTGTAAAAGTCTCTCTGTTCTTTTCTCTTTCACTCTGTTGCTGAACCTCCATTTTTGGGGCAGTTTGAATTTTTCTTCTGTAACTTAGGTAGTTTAAAATTCTCTTACCAAAAAACATAGTTAATTTTGCCAGTTTGACTTCAGCAGTGTTTTGTTTTCCTAGCTCCATGAGCGGGCATGAAGCCTAAAGCAAGCAGGAGTTTTTATTATTTTTATAACAGGATTTTTCTCGACTCCTGTTTTGCAACATGGTAGCAGAGGATGGTTTCATATCGACCTTGTTTTGAGTCCTGTTTAAAAATATCCCTTTTGAGGAGTGTTTTTGAAAATTTTTTAGCTGGTTCTACCATGGCTCAACCAGTGCCGGGGGGTTTGCCCCTTGTGAAGCTCAACGGGTCAAACTCCTTGCATGGTCAGCGAGAATGGAAAAATATCTGCAGGCCGAGGGTCTGTGGGGAGCGTTTACTGATCCTGTTTCATTGCAAGGTACAGCAGCTCAGATTCAGGCTGCAACTAGACGAGCCATGTCTATGCTCTTCCTGGCTGGGAAGATGACCAGCTCACGCACATCAGGGACCTTAATACTCCACGTGAAGGATGGGTCAAACTAGATATACATCTCAGTAATCTGGAGCAGCAAAGTATGCTTTGTCTCATGACTTAAATACCAAATGGCCCCCAGGCACCTATGAGGGAGCATTTGACAGTTTTTTCAGAGCTGTTTTCATCACTCCAGAGAGAGGCAAGGTTTTGCCTGAGAGTGACAGGGTATTCTGTTTTTTAAAATTCCCCTTGATGCTTCCTGGGAACTAGTCGTTTCTTCACTCCAGCCCGTGCCAAAAGGGATTTGACTGTCTCCAGGGTTTTTCCCCCGGCTGATAGGAAAAGACAAGCGAGCCAGGAATGCGGCACCTCCCACACAGGCTTCAGCGGCAGAAGCCTGCTCCGGTAAGAAAAAATCTTCAGCTGCTGATCGCAGTGAGGAGGGGCTGGTGCATGCCCATGCTGTCCGGAGATGTTTTCGCTGTGGATCTGCTTCACACCTCAGGCGTGATTCCCCCTTCTGAAGCAAGGGGAGCAAAATGCCAGCAGAGGTTTCAGGGCCAGCAGAGGGGGGGAACAGAGGTCGTGCCAGGGGACGTCTCGTGTTGCTGTAGCTGTTCCTAAAGGCCCCCAGACCCCAAAAGCCCCAGACCCAGCCTGGCTTCTAGACAGGGGGTTTCCCAGCATCTCGTCAATTCAAAAGACTTGTTCAGTGACTTAACTTCTGCCAGTGTTTCAAAGGTAATTTTGGCAGAGGGGAAAAAAGCTGAGGTTTGTGGTGAAGGGATTGCCTATGTCCCAGCACTTGATATGTGTTTGAAAAATGTTTTGTATGTGCCCTCTTTTTATTTCTGTCTGTTATCAGTGGGGCAACTGACAGAATCTGGGTTTAAGGTTTAGTTCTGTGGAAAACAGGGCAAAGTGCTCAAAGATGGGGAGGTGTTGCTGTGGCTACACGGGAAGAAAGGCTGTTCTTCCTTGAAAAAAAACATACTGTGTGTAATGTGTATGCTAATACTGCACCACACAATGAATGCATTCATCTTCTACATCGGCGCAGGGGACATGTATTTTTCCAGTGTTAAAAAAGTTGGCAGGTTGCTGTAAAGGGTGTTCTTTAAGTCTTGTAGTGTGTTCCTTGACTGTGCAATTTGCAAGCAAACCAAGCCCAAAGCAGCTGCCAGCACCACGGGTTAGTTCCCGTGTGCCAACTGCTCCATTCCAGTTGGTTTTTGTGACATTGTAGGGCCCCTAGTAAACAATACTGGAGGGGGTAGATATTTCTGTCTTTTGTAGATGATTTTAGCAGGTAATTTTCTCATGTGTTGAAGCAAAAATCTGATGTGTGTCAAGTCCTCAAGAATTGGTGTTCCCTGATTGAGAGGCAGTTTGGTTGTTCTTTTCAAAAGTTGCAAACTGATAGGGGAGCTGAATTCTTGTCAAAAATATGCAACAATGGTTAAAAAAGAAAGGGATCATTCACAGGACAACTGCCAGCTATTCTCCTCACCAAAATGGAGTAGCTGAGCGCAATGCAGGAGTTTTCAAACTCTGATGCACAGTCTGCAACTGATGCAGATCTGCCTCTGAGTTTTTGGGGTGAAGCAGTTCTGACTGCCTGTTACATACACAATAGGCTCTGGAGTAGTGTAATCAATGCAACCCCCTATGAGTATCTGTATAATAAACAGCCTTCCATTGCTCACATGAAGGTGTTTGGGAGTTTTGCCTGGGTGCACATTCCCAAAAGTAAAAGGGAAAAAGGAAAAAAAGCCCAGCTCTGCGTTTTGTTGGTTATGGAATTTTTTAAAAGGGTATCGCTTTCATGCTGGTGGTAATTCCTGTGTTGTGTCAAGAAATGCCTCCTTAAGGAACACGCAAACTGGGCACTTTAATCAGCGTCTGAAATTCTTTTTCCTGTACCCAAACAGTGCAGTGCAGCCAGCCAACCCTCAGTCTCTCCCATCCCTAAAAACGAGGAAAAAATTGCGAAGGAGGAGAGCTGTAAGCGATGTGGCTGAGTCTGGCACAGGGGGGGAAAGGCGAAAGTATTCAGTTAAAAGGTCACGTAGTGCTGAGGAGGGGGAAGGCACCTACAGAGCAAACCCCTCCTCAGAGTAAAAAAAAAAACAAAAGGCATTCCCCCCCCGTCGTTTTCCCCCCCCAGCAGTGTGTGTGTGCAGCTGTAGCTACTGAACCAAAATTTTGCTGCCCTTAAGATTTCTGAGCAACAAGCTCAGCCCTGGTGGGATGCCATGCAAAGTGAGATGGATTCCATTGCTCAGCACAATGTGTATTCTCTGTGTAAATTGCCCAAAGGTGTGAAACCAATTGACAGTAAATGGGTTTACAAGCTAAAAACCTCTGCTGATGGACAAGTGAAACATAAAGCGCGTTTATAGCAAGGGGGGGTTTTTAAAGTGATGACGTAGATGAAATCTACAGCCCCAGTAAAAACACAGTTATTAGATTGGGGTTTTCCTTAGCAGCCCAAATGAATGCTGTGCTGACACATTTTGATATCACTACTGCCTATCTCAATGCTGATTTGGAAGAAGAGGTTTATATGCTTCAACCTGATGGGTTTAAGTTAGGAAAAACTAGTTTGGAAACTGAAACGTGCTCTTTATGGTCTAAAACAATCAGCCAGATGTTGGAATGTTTGTTTCACAATGCTCTGCAGGCGTGTGGTTTCAAACAAAGTGTTTGATCCCTGTGTATATGTCCAGGGAAAGGGGGAAAAATTTTGAAATTCTCCTTGCCTATGTGGATGATTTGTGTTTAGTTTCTGCTACACAAAATCAAGCACAAGTGTTTGAGAATGAACTGGGGAAAAAATTCCAAGTCAAAAATCTGGGGCCAGTTCAAAACTTTCTGGGGAAATTTAAGTACAACAAGTCAAAAATGGTTTTCTGCTGTGTCAGAAACAAAAGATTGTGAAGTTGTTGGAAAAATGCAACATGTCTGATTGCAAGGCTGTAAAAACGCCTATGGTACCTGGGTTTTAAAAACATTGGTGATGAAATGTTTCCTGACATACATCTGTATCAATCTGTCATTGGGAGCCCCTGCTTAGCAAGTACCAGCCGCCCGAATTGCTTAAGTGTAAACATTTTGGGCAGAGCGTGTGCTAAGCCTACCCAGTATCATTGGCAAGGTGGAAAAGAGTCTTTGGTACCTGAAAGGTTCTTTGGAGTACTGTTTGTGTATTTTTCCCAAAGAACAGCCTACATTGGTGTGTTACTCTGATAGTGACTTTGCAGAAGATGTATCAATCGGAGCACATCTGGTTATGTTATCACATACAGTGGAGTGGTTATTGATTGGAAAGCTAAGAAACAAACATGTTTGTCTTTATCAACGATGGAATCGGAATATGTGAGTTTGTCTGCACTCTGTACTGAACTAGAGTGGTTCATAAATTGTTTTAAAAAGGAAATTTTTGTTGCACAGCCTATACAAATATATTGTGATTCACAAGCCTGTATTCACATGGCAAGTTCTGACAAAATTTCCTCTCGCTCAAAGCACATTGACATCAAGTTTCACAATGTAAAGCTGTTTTTGCGAGATGGGAAAGGATCTCTCACTTATGTGCCTTCAGAATGTAATTAGCTATGTGTTCATTAAGCCGCTGTCTGCTGAAACATTTGGTCAGCTGGTAAACAAGCTGGGGTTGACAAAGCTTTCCCGTCCCAAAATGGCTAAATTTTTAAAAAATTTTTTCCACAAGGATAGGGGAGTGTTGCATTATGTGGATGCATAATGGACTCCTTGCTCCACAAATTTCTCACAGCTCTTGTGTGTGTGTGTGTAGAACGCAAACTGTTACAAACTTGTTGTTATGGCTAGCCAGTTGTTATGGCTAGACAGTTCCATGGGAAACTTTTCCACAGCGTTATCAGCTTGTCCGGAACTGGCACACAGCTGCGCCATCATATGTTTTTGCTACATGACATGTTATGGCTATGAACTTGTTATTCACGCTTTTTTCGTGAGGTGAAGGTGCCGAAAACGTTTACTGCATATCATATAAACCCCATGCCTTGTGTAAAAGTCTCTCTGTTTTTTTCTCTTTGCACTCTGTTGCTGAACCTGCCATGATGTTGGGCAGTTTGAATTTTTTTTCTGTAACTTAGGTAGTTTGAAATTCTCTTACCAATAAAATAGTTAAATTTTTCCAGTTTGACTTCAGCAGTGTTTTGTTTTCCTAGCTCCATAGAGCAGGCATGAAGCCAAAAGCAAGCAGGAGTTTTTATTATTTTTTATAAAAAGTTTTTACTCCTGTTTTTAAAAAGGGCTGGTAAGGGTTAGGGTTAGAGCTAGGGCTAGCGTTGGGCTAGGGATAGGACTGGGTTTGGGCTAGGGTTAGGGCTTGGGGTTAGGGTTAGGGCTGGGTAGGGTTGGGTTCAAGCTAGGGCTTGAGTTGGGTTGGGCTAGGGTTAGGGCTAGGGTTAGGGTTAGGGCTAGCTCCAGGGTTAGGGGGTTTGGGTTAGGGTTGGGTTTGGGTTAGGATAGATTTAGGGCTAGGGTTATGGTTGGGCTTGGGGCTAGGGTTAGGGTTAGGGTTAGGGCTGAGGTTAGGGTATTGTGGGTTTAGGTTTGGGTTTTTGGGTTAGGCTAAGTTTAGGGTAGGGTTTGGGTTAGGTTAGATTTAGGGGTTAAGGTTAGGGTTATGGTTAGTGTTAGGGTTGGTGTAGGTCTGTTAGTGTTAGGGTTAGGTTTAGGGCTAGGGTTAGGATCGCGGTTAAGGCTGGGGTAGCGAAGGTTTCGGGTTAGGGCTAGGTTTATTTTTGGGGGTTAGTGCTAGGGCTAGGGTTCTTGATTGGGTTAGGGTAGGACTAGGGCTAGGGTTAGGGCTAGGGTAGGGCTAGGGTTAGTGCTAGGTGTAGGGCTAGGTTTAGGGCTTGGGGATAGGGTTAGGGCTAGGTTTAGGGCTAGGTTTTGGGGTAGGTTTAGGGCTTAGGGTTAGGATTACAGCTAGGGCTAGGCTTAGGGGTAGGGTTAGGCTTAGGGAAAGAGTTAGGGCTTCGGTTAGGGTAGGGCTAGGGTTAAATCTAGGGTTAGGGCTAGGGTCAGTGCTAGGGTTAGGGCTAGGATTAGGGTTAGGGTCCGGGTTAGAGTTCGGGTTTGGGTTCAGGTTACGGCTGGGTTTAGGGTTAGTGTGATAGTTAGGGCTAGGATTAGGTCTAGATGTATTGCTAGGGTTAGAGCTAGGGTTAGGGTTAGGGCTAGAGCTGTGGTTGCAGTTAGGGCTAGGGTTCGGATTAAGGCTAGGGTAAGGGCTAGGGTTAGGGGTCTGGTTAGGATTAGGGTTAGGGCTAGGGTTAAAGTTAGGGTTCGGATAAGGGTTAAGACTAGGGTTAGGGCTAGGCTTAGGGCTACGGTTAAGGTTAGTGTAAGGACTAGGATTAGGCTGGGGTTAGGGTTAGGATTAGGTTTCGGACTTGGGTTAAGGCTAGGTGTACATCTAGTTAGTGTTAGGGTTAGGGTTAAGGCTAGGGTTAGGGCTAGGGTTAAGGCTAAGGTTAGGGCTGGGGATAGGGCTAGGTTTAGGTCTAGGATTAGGGTTAGGGCAAGGGTTAGGGCCAGGGTTTAAGGTTAGGGTGAGGGCTTGGGTTAGGGCTAGGTTTAGGTCTAGGATTAGGGTTAGGGCTAGGGTTAGGGTTAGGCCTAAGTTTACGGCTAGGGTTTTGGTTAGCACTAGATTTAGGGCTAGGGTTCGGGTTATGGTTAGTGTTAGGGTAGGTGTAGGTCTAGTTAGTGTTAGGGTTAGGTTTAGGGCTAGGGTTAGGATCGCGGTTAAGGCTAGGGCTAGCGATAGGTTTAGGGTTAGGGCTAGGGTTAGTTTTGGAGTTAGTGCTAGGGCTAGGGTTCTTGATTGGGTTAGGGTAGGGCTAGGGCTAGGGTTAGGGCTAGGGTGGGGCTACGGTCAGTGCTAGATATAGGGCTAGGTTTCGGGTTTGGGGTTAGGGTTAGGGCTAGGGTTAGTGCTACGTTTTGGGGTAGGTTTAGGGCTTAAGGTTAGAATTAAGGTTAGGGTTAGGCTAAGGGGTAGGGTTAGGCTTAGGGTTAGAATTAGGGCTACGGTTAGGGCTAGTGTTAGGGTAGGGCTAGGGTGAAATCTAGGGTTAGGGTTAGGGTTAGGGTTAGGGTTTGGGTTTGGGTTAGGACTAGATTTAGGGCTAGGGTTACGGTTGGGCTTGGGGCTAGGGTTAGGGTTAGGGTTAGGGTAAGGGTTAGAGTTAGGGTTAGGGTTAGGGTTATTGTTAGGTTTAGGGTTATTGTTAGGGTTAGGGTTAGGGCTAGGGTTAGGGCTAGGGTTAGTTCTAGGGTTAGGGCTAGGGTTAGGCTTAGGGTTAGGGTGTGGGTTAGGACTAGATTTAGGGCTAGGGTTATGGTTGAGCTTGGGGCTAGGGTTAGGGTTAGGGTTAGGGCTGAGGTTAGGGCTATTGCTCCGGTTAGGTTTAGGTTTCGGGTTAGGCCTAAGTTTAGGGCTAGGGTTTAGGTTAGGTCTAGATTTACGGCTAAGGTTAGGGTTATGGTTAGTGTTAGGGTTGGTGTAGGTCTAGGTAGTGTTAGGGTTAGGTTTAGGGCTAGGGTTAGGATCGCGGTTAAGGCTGGGGTAGCGATAGGTTTCGGGTTAGGGCTAGGTTTAGTTTTGGGGTTAGTGCTAGGGCTAGGGTTCTTGATTGGGTTAGGGTAGGGCTAGGGCTAGGGTTAGTACTAGGGTAGGGCTTGGGTTAGTGCTAGGTGTAGGGCTAGGTTTAGGGCTTGGGGTTAGGGTTAGGGCTAGGTTTAGGGCTAGGTTTTGGGGTAGGTTTAGGGCTTAGGGTTAGGATTAAGGCTAGGGCTAGGCTTAGGGGTAGGATTAGGCTTAGGGAAAGGGTTAGGGCTTCGGTTAGGGTAAGGCTAGGGTAAAATCTAGAGTTAGGGATAGGTTCAGTGCTAGGGTTGGGCTAGCGTTAGGGTTAGGGTTAGGGTTTGGGTTAGGACTAGATTTAGGGCTAGGGTATTGTTGGGCTTATGGCTAGGGTTCGGTCTAGATTTAATTTTGGCATTAGGGAGTGGGCTAGGGTTAGGACTAGGGTTAGGGTTAGGGTTAGTGTTAGGATTTCGGCTAGGGATAGGGCTAGGTTTAAAGTTAGGGATAGGGATAAGGTTACGGTCAGGGGAAGGGTTAGTGCTAGGGTTAGGGTTAGGGCTAGGGCTAGGGTTAGGGTTAGGGTTAGGTTTAGGGCTAGGGTTAGGGTTAGTGTTGGGTTCAGGTTGGGGCTGGGTTTAGGGTTAGTTTCATGGTTAGGGTTAGGATTAGGGCTAGCTATATTGCTCAGGTTAGGGCTAGGGTTAGGGTTAAGGCTAGGTCTAGGGTTACAGTTAGGGCTAGGGTTAGGGTTAAGGCTAGGTTTAGGGCTAGGGTTAGGTCTCTGGTTAGAGTTAGGGTTAGGGCTATGTTGTGGGCTTGGGTTAGGGTTAGGGTAGGGTTAGGGTTATGGTTAGTGCTAGGGTTAGGGTTAAGTTAAGGGCTAGGGTTAGTACTAGGTTTTGGGTTAGGGTTAGAGGTAGGGCTACGGTTAGGGCTAGGGGTAGGTCTAGGTTTAGGGCAATGGTTAGGGCTTGGGGTTAGGATTAGGGCTAGGGTTTGGGTAAGGGTTAGGGTTAGTGCTAGGGTTAGGGTTAGGGTTAGGGCTACGGTTAGGGCTAGGTTTAGGGTTAGGGCTAGGTTTTGGGGTAGGTTTTCGGATTTGGGTTAGGGTTAAATTGAAGGCTAGGCTGACGGGTAGGGTTAGGGCTAGGGTTAGGGCTCTGGTTAGGATTAGGGTTAGGGCTACGTTTTGGGCTTGGGTTAGGGTTAGGGTAGGGCTAGGGTTATGGTTAGGGCTAGGGTTAGGGCAAAGGTTAGGACTAGGGTTAGGGCTAGGGTTAGGGCTGTGGTTAGGGATAGGTTTAGGGCTAGGGTTAGTGCTAGGTTTAGGGTTAGGGTTAGAGCTAGGGCTAGGGTTAGGGCTAGGGGTAGGTCTAGGTTTTGGGCTATGGTTGGGGCTTGTGGTTAGGATTAGGGCTAGGGTTTGGATAAGGGTTAGGGCTAGGGCTAGGGTTAGGTTAGGGTTAGGGTTAAATCTAGGGTTAGGGCTAGGGTGAGGGATAGGGTGAGGGATAGGGTTAAGGCGGGGGTTAGGGCTAGGTTTAGGGCTAGGTCTAGGGTTACGGTTAGAGATAGGGCTAGCGTTAGGGCTAGGGGTAGGGCTGGGTTTAGGGCTGGGTTTAGGGCTTGGGGCTAGGGTTAGGGCCAGGGCTAGGGTTAGGGTTATAGCTAGGGCTAGAGTTAGGGTTAGGGCTAGGGTTAGGTCTAGGGTTAGGGTTAGGGCTAGCTCTAGGGTTAGGGTTAGGGTTAGGCCCAGGGTTAGGGTTAGGACTAGGGTTAGGGCTAGGGTTAGGGTTAGGGTAAGGTTAGGGCTGGGGTTAGGGCTAGGTTTAGCGCTGGGGTTAGGGCCAGGTTTAGAGATAGGTTTAGGGCTAGATGTATGGCTAGGATTAGGGTTAGGTTTAGCGCTATGGTTAGGGCTAGGTTAGGGTTAGAGTTAATGTTAGAGCTAGGGCTAGGGTTAAGGTTAGGTCTAGTTTTTTGGCTAGGGTTACGGTTGGTATTAGAACTAAGGTTCGGGCTAGGGCTAGGGTTAGGGTCTAGGCTAGGGTTAGCACTAGGGTTAGGGCTAGGGTTAGGGTTATGGTTAGTGTTAGGGCTAGGTTTAGGGCAAAATTTTGGTTTAGGGCTAGGGTTAAGGCTAGGGTTAGTTTTAGGGCTAGGGTTAGGGTTAGGCCTAAGTTTAGGGCTAGGGTTTTGGTTAGGTCTAGATCAAGGGCTAGGGTGACGTTTGGGATTATAACTAAGTTTCGGGCTAGGGTTTGGTTTAGGGATAGGGTCAAGGCTAGGGTTAGCACCAGGATTAGGGCTAGGGTTAGGGTTAGGGTTAGTGTTAGGGCTAGGGTTAGGGATAAAGTTAGGGTGATGGCTAGGGTTAAGGTTAGGGTTAAGGCTTGGGTTTGGGCTAGGGTGAGGGGTAGGGCTAGGGTTAGGGTTACGATTTTGGCTAGGGTTAGGGCTAGGTTTAGAGTTCGGAGTAGGGTTAGGGCTAGGGTTATGTAGCGGGTTATTGCTAGGGTTAGGGTTAGGGCTAGCGTTAGGGTTAGGGTTTAGTTTCAGGTTAGGTCTGGGTTAAGGTTAGTGTTATGGTTAGGGCTAGGATTAGGGCTAGCTGTATTGCTAGGGTTAGGGCTAGGGATAGGATTAGGGTTAGGGTTAGGGCTACGGTTAAGGCTAGGTTTAGGGTTAGGGCTAAGTTTTCGGGTAGGTTTAGGGCTTACGGTTAGGGTTAAGGTTTGGGCAAGGCTGATGGGTAGGTTTAGGGCTAGGGTTAGGGCTCTGGTTAGGGTTAGGGTTAGGGCTACATTTAGGGCTTGGGTTAGGGTTAGGGTAGGGCTAGGGTTATGGTTAGTGCTAGGGTTATGGCCAAGTTTAGGACCAGGGTTAGGACTTGGTTTAGGGCTGTGGTTAGGGATAGGTTTAGGGCTGGGTTTTAAAGGTTAGGGTTAGAGGTAGGGTAGGGTTAGGGTAGGGGTAGGTTAGGTTTAGGGCTATGGTTAGGGCTTGGGGTTTGGTTTAGGGCTAGGGTTTGGTTAAGGGCTAGGGCTAGGGTTAGTTTAGGGTTAGGGTTAAATCTAGGGTT
Source organism: Ctenosaura bakeri (assembly GCA_948474755.1). NCBI lineage: Eukaryota > Metazoa > Chordata > Lepidosauria > Squamata > Iguanidae > Ctenosaura > Ctenosaura bakeri. Next base: position 47,142 of record CAOLHI010004509.1, on the reverse strand, counting down.
AGGTCTAGGGTGAGGGCTAGGGTGAGGGGTGGGGGAAGGGCTAGGGTTAAGGCGGGGGTTAGGGCTAGGTTTAGGGCTAGGTCCAGGGTTACGGTTAGAGCTAGGGCTAGCGTTAGGGCTAGGGGTAGGGCTGGGTTTAGGGCTAGGTTTAGGGCTTGGGGCTAGGGTTAGGGCTAGGGCTAGGGTTAGGATTCAAGCTAGGGCTTGAGTTAGGGTTAGGGCTAGGGTTATGGCTAGGGGTAGCGTTAGGGCTATCTCCAGGGTTAGGGTTAGGGTTAGGGTCAGGGTTAGGAGTTGGGGTTTGGGTTAGGGCTAGGGTTAGGGTAAGGGATAGGGTTAGCGAAGGGATACGGCTAGGGTTAGTGTTAGGTTTGGGGGTAGGGCTATTGCTAGTGTTAGGGTAAGGGTTAGTGCTAGGGTAGGGTTATGTCTTGGGTTAGGGTTAGGGCTAGTTCTAGAGTTAGTGTTAGGGTTAGGGTAGGGTTGGGGCTAGGGATAGGGCTGGGTTAGGGCTAGGGTTAGGGCTGGGGTTAGGTTTAGGATTAGGTTTAGTTCTTGGGTTAAGGCTAGGTGTACGTCTAGATAGTGTTAGGGTTAGGGTTAAGGCTCGGGTTAGGGCTAGAGTTAAGACTAGGGTTAAGGCTTGGGTTAGGGCTAGGTTTAGGGTGAGGATTAGGGTTAGGGCTAGGGTTAGGGTTAGGGTTTAAGTTACGGCAAAGGGTTTTGGTTAGATCTAGATTTAGGGCTAGGGTTAGGGTTATGGTTAGGTTAGGGTAGGTGTAGGTCTAGTTAGTGTTAGGGTTAGGTTTAGGGCTAGGGTTAGGATCGCGGTTAAGGCTAGGGCTAGCGATAGGTTTAGGGTTAGGGCTAGGGTTAGTTTTGGGGTTAGTGCTAGGGCTAGGGTTCTTGATTGGGTTAGGGTAGGGCTAGGGCTAGGGTTAGGGCTAGGGTGGGGCTACGGTCAGTGCTAGATGTGGGGCTAGGTTTCGGGCTTGGGGTTAGGGTTAAAGGGCTAGGGTTAGTGCTAGGTTTTGGGGAGGTTTAGGGCTTAAGGTTAGGATTAAGGTTAGGGTTAGGCTTAGGACAAAGGGTTAGGCTTAGGGTTAGAATTAGGGCTACGGTTAGGGCTAGTGTTAGGGTAGGGCTAGGGTGAAATTAGGGTTAGGGCTAGGGTTAGGGCTAGGGTTAGTTCTAGGGTTAGGGCTAGGGTTAGGCTTAGGGTTAGGGTGTGGGTTAGGACTAATTTAGGGCTAGGGTTATGGTTGGGCTTGGGGCTAGGGTTAGGGTTAGGGTTAGGGCTGAGGTTAGGGCTATTGCTCGGGTTAGGTTTAGGTTTTGGGTTAGGCCTAAGTTTAGGGCTAGGGTTTAGGTTAGGTCTAGATTTACGGCTAAGGTTAGGGTTATGGTTAGTGTTAGGGTTGGTGTAGGTCTAGTTAGTGTTAGGGTTAGGTTTAGGGCTAGGGTTAGGATCGCGGTTAAGGCTGGGGTAGCGATAGGTTTCGGGTTAGGGGCTAGGTTTAGTTTTGGGGTTAGTGCTAGGGCTAGGGTTCTTGATTGGGTTAGGGTAGGACTAGGGCTAGGGTTAGGGCTAGGGTAGGGCTAGGGTTAGTGCTAGGTGTAGGGCTAGGCTTAGGGCTTGGGGATAGGGTTAGGGCTAGGTTTAGGGCTAGGTTTTGGGGTAGGTTTAGGGCTTAGGGTTAGGATTACAGCTAGGGCTAGGCTTAGGGGTAGGGTTAGGCTTAGGGAAAGAGTTAGGGCTTCGGTTAGGGTAGGGCTAGGGTTAAATCTAGGGTTAGGGCTAGGGTCAGTGCTAGGGTTAGGGCTAGGATTAGGGTTAGGGTCCGGGTTAGAGTTCGGGTTTGGGTTCAGGTTACGGCTGGGTTTAGGGTTAGTGTGATAGTTAGGGCTAGGATTAGGTCTAGATGTATTGCTAGGGTTAGAGCTAGGGTTAGGGTTAGGGCTAGAGCTGTGGTTGCAGTTAGGGCTAGGGTTCGGATTAAGGCTAGGGTAAGGGCTAGGGTTAGGGGTCTGGTTAGGATTAGGGTTAGGGCTAGGGTTAAAGTTAGGGTTCGGATAAGGGTTAAGACTAGGGTTAGGGCTAGGCTTAGGGCTACGGTTAAGGTTAGTGTAAGGACTAGGATTAGGCTGGGGTTAGGGTTAGGATTAGGTTTCGGACTTGGGTTAAGGCTAGGTGTACATCTAGTTAGTGTTAGGGTTAGGGTTAAGGCTAGGGTTAGGGCTAGGGTTAAGGCTAAGGTTAGGGCTGGGGATAGGGCTAGGTTTAGGTCTAGGATTAGGGTTAGGGCAAGGGTTAGGGCCAGGGTTTAAGGTTAGGGTGAGGGCTTGGGTTAGGGCTAGGTTTAGGTCTAGGATTAGGGTTAGGGCTAGGGTTAGGGTTAGGCCTAAGTTTACGGCTAGGGTTTTGGTTAGCACTAGATTTAGGGCTAGGGTTCGGGTTATGGTTAGTGTTAGGGTAGGTGTAGGTCTAGTTAGTGTTAGGGTTAGGTTTAGGGCTAGGGTTAGGATCGCGGTTAAGGCTAGGGCTAGCGATAGGTTTTAAAGGGTTGGGGGCTAGGGTTAGTTTTGGAGTTAGTGCTAGGGCTAGGGTTCTTGATTGGGTTAGGGTAGGGCTAGGGCTAGGGTTAGGGCTAGGGTGGGGCTACGGTCAGTGCTAGATATAGGGCTAGGTTTCGGGTTTGGGGTTAGGGTTAGGGCTAGGGTTAGTGCTACGTTTTGGGGTAGGTTTAGGGTTTAAAGGGTTTAAAGAATTAAGGTTAGGGTTAGGCTAAGGGGTAGGGTTAGGCTTAGGGTTAGAATTAGGGCTACGGTTAGGGCTAGTGTTAGGGTAGGGCTAGGGTGAAATCTAGGGTTAGGGTTAAGGGTTAGGGTTAGGGTTTGGGTTTGGGTTAGGACTAGATTTAGGGCTAGGGTTACGGTTGGGCTTGGGGCTAGGGTTAGGGTTAGGGTTAGGTAAGGGTTAGAGTTAGGGTTAGGGTTAGGGTTATTGTTAGGTTTAGGGTTATTGTTAGGGTTAGGGTTAGGGCTAGGGTTAGGGCTAGGGTTAGTTCTAGGGTTAGGGCTAGGGTTAGGCTTAGGGTTAGGGTGTGGGTTAGGATAGATTTAGGGCTAGGGTTATGGTTGAGCTTGGGGCTAGGGTTAGGGTTAGGGTTAGGGCTGAGGTTAGGGCTATTGCTCCGGTTAGGTTTAGGTTTCGGGTTAGGCCTAAGTTTAGGGCTAGGGTTTAGGTTAGGTCTAGATTTACGGCTAAGGTTAGGGTTATGGTTAGTGTTAGGGTTGGTGTAGGTCTAGGTAGTGTTAGGGTTAGGTTTAGGGCTAGGGTTAGGATCGCGGTTAAGGCTGGGGTAGCGATAGGTTTCGGGTTAGGGCTAGGTTTAGTTTTGGGGTTAGTGCTAGGGCTAGGGTTCTTGATTGGGTTAGGGTAGGGCTAGGGCTAGGGTTAGTACTAGGGTAGGGCTTGGGTTAGTGCTAGGTGTAGGGCTAGGTTTAGGGCTTGGGGTTAGGGTTAGGGCTAGGTTTAGGGCTAGGTTTTGGGGTAGGTTTGGGGCTTAGGGTTAGGATTAAGGCTGGGGCAGGCTTAGGGGTAGGATTAGGCTTAGGGAAAGGGTTAGGGCTTCGGTTAGGGTAAGGCTAGGGTAAAATTAGAGTTAGGGAAGGGTTTTAGTGCTAGGGTTGGGCTAGCGTTAGGGTTAGGGTTAGGGTTTGGGTTAGGACTAGATTTAGGGCTAGGGGTATTGTTGGGCTTATGGCTAGGGTTCGGTCTAGATTTAATTTTGGCATTAGGGAGTGGGCTAGGGTTAGGACTAGGGTTAGGGTTAGGGTTAGTGTTAGGATTTCGGCTAGGGATAGGGCTAGGTTTAAAGTTAGGGATAGGGATAAGGTTACGGTCAGGGGAAGGGTTAGTGCTAGGGTTAGGGTTAGGGCTAGGGCTAGGGTTAGGGTTAGGGTTAGGTTTAGGGCTAGGGTTAGGGTTAGTGTTTGGGTTCAGGTTGGGGCTGGGTTTAGGGTTAGTTTCATGGTTAGGGTTAGGATTAGGGCTAGCTATATTGCTCAGGTTAGGGCTAGGGTTAGGGTTAAGGCTAGGTCTAGGGTTACAGTTAGGGCTAGGGTTAGGATTAAGGCTAGGTTTAGGGCTAGGGTTAGGTCTCTGGTTAGAGTTAGGGTTAGGGCTATGTTGTGGGCTTGGGTTAGGGTTAGGGTAGGGTTAGGGTTATGGTTAGTGCTAGGGTTAGGGTTAAGTTAAGGGCTAGGGTTAGTACTAGGTTTTGGGTTAGGGTTAGAGGTAGGGCTACGGTTAGGGCTAGGGGTAGGTCTAGGTTTGGGGGAATGGTTAGGGCTTGGGGTTAGGATTAGGGCTAGGGTTTGGGTAAGGGTTAGGGTTAGTGCTAGGGTTAGGGTTAGGGTTAGGGCTACGGTTAGGGCTAGGTTTAGGGTTAGGGCTAGGTTTTGGGGTAGGTTTTCGGATTTGGGTTAGGGTTAAATTGAAGGCTAGGCTGACGGGTAGGGTTAGGGCTAGGGTTAGGGCTCTGGTTAGGATTAGGGTTAGGGGCTACGTTTTGGGCTTGGGTTAGGGTTAGGGTAGGGCTAGGGTTATGGTTAGGGCTAGGGTTAGGGCAAAGGTTAGGACTAGGGTTAGGGCTAGGGTTAGGGCTGTGGTTAGGGATAGGTTTAGGGCTAGGGTTAGTGCTAGGTTTAGGGTTAGGGTTAAAGAGCTAGGGCTAGGGTTAGGGCTAGGGGTAGGTCTAGGTTTTGGGCTATGGTTGGGGCTTGTGGTTAGGATTAGGGCTAGGGTTTGGATAAGGGTTAGGGCTAGGGCTAGGGTTAGGTTAGGGTTAGGGTTAAATCTAGGGTTAGGGCTAGGGTGAGGGATAGGGTGAGGGATAGGGTTAAGGCGGGGGTTAGGGCTAGGTTTAGGGCTAGGTCTAGGGTTACGGTTAGAGATAGGGCTAGCGTTAGGGCTAGGGGTAGGGCTGGGTTTAGGGCTGGGTTTAGGGCTTGGGGCTAGGGTTAGGGCCAGGGCTAGGGTTAGGGTTATAGCTAGGGCTAGAGTTAGGGTTAGGGCTAGGGTTAGGTCTAGGGTTAGGGTTAGGGCTAGCTCTAGGGTTAGGGTTAGGGTTAGGCCCAGGGTTAGGGTTAGGACTAGGGTTAGGGCTAGGGTTAGGGTTAGGGTAGGTTAGGGCTGGGGTTAGGGGCAAGGTTTAGCGCTGGGGTTAGGGCCAGGTTTAGAGATAGGTTTAGGGCTAGATGATGGTAGGATTAGGGTTAGGTTTAGCGCTATGGTTAGGGCTAGGTTAGGGTTAGAGTTAATGTTAGAGCTAGGGCTAGGGTTAAGGTTAGGTCTAGTTTTTTGGCTAGGGTTACGGTTGGTATTAGAACTAAGGTTCGGGCTAGGGCTAGGGTTAGGGTCTAGGCTAGGGTTAGCACTAGGGTTAGGGCTAGGGTTAGGGTTATGGTTAGTGTTAGGGCTAGGTTTAGGGCTAAAGTTCGGTTTAGGGCTAGGGTTAAGGCTAGGGTTAGTTTTAGGGCTAGGGTTAGGGTTAGGCCTAAGTTTAGGGCTAGGGTTTTGGTTAGGTCTAGATCAAGGGTAGGGTGACTTTTGGGGATTATAACTAAGTTTCGGGCTAGGGTTTGGTTTAGGGATAGGGTCAAGGCTAGGGTTAGCACCAGGATTAGGGCTAGGGTTAGGGTTAGGGTTAGTGTTAGGGCTAGGGTTAGGGATAAAGTTAGGGTGATGGCTAGGGTTAAGGTTAGGGTTAAGGCTTGGTTTGGGCTAGGGTGAGGGGTAGGGCTAGGGTTAGGGTTACGATTTTGGCTAGGGTTAGGGCTAGGTTTAGAGTTCGGGATAGGGTTAGGGCTAGGGTTATGTAGCGGGTTATTGCTAGGGTTAGGGTTAGGGCTAGCGTTAGGGTTAGGGTTTAGTTTCAGGTTAGGTCTGGGTTAAGGTTAGTGTTATGGTTAGGGCTAGGATTAGGGCTAGCTGTATTGCTAGGGTTAGGGCTAGGGATAGGATTAGGGTTAGGGTTAGGGCTACGGTTAAGGCTAGGTTTAGGGTTAGGGCTAATTTTGGGTAGGTTTAGGGCTTACGGTTAGGGTTAAGGTTTGGGCAAGGCTGATGGGTAGGTTTAGGGCTAGGGTTAGGGCTCTGGTTAGGGTTAGGGTTAGGGCTACATTTAGGGCTTGGGTTAGGGTTAGGGTAGGGCAAAGGGTTATGGTTAGTGCTAGGGTTATGGCCAAGTTTAGGACCAGGGTTAGGACTTGGTTTAGGGCTGTGGTTAGGGATAGGTTTAGGGCTAGGTTTAGGTTAGGGTTAGAGGTAGGGCTAGGGTTAGGGCTAGGGGTAGGTCTAGGTTTAGGGCTATGGTTAGGGCTTGGGGTTTGGATTAGGGCTAGGGTTTGGTTAAGGGCTAGGGCTAGGGTTAGTTTAGGGTTAGGGTTAAATCTAGGGTTAGGTCTAGGGTGAGGGCTAGGGTGAGGGGTAGGGGAAGGGCTAGGGTTAAGGCGGGGGTTAGGGCTAGGTTTAGGGCTAGGTCTAGGGTTACGGTTAGAGCTAGGGCTAGCGTTAGGGCTAGGGGTAGGGCTGGGTTTAGGGCTAGGTTTAGGGCTTGGGGCTAGGGTTAGGGCTAGGGCTAGGGTTAGGATTCAAGCTAGGGCTTGAGTTAGGGTTAGGGCTAGGGTTATGGCTAGGGTTAGCGTTAGGGCTATCTCCAGGGTTAGGGTTAGGGTTAGGGTCAGGGTTAGGAGTTGGGGTTTGGGTTAGGGCTAGGGTTAGGGTAAGGGATAGGGTTAGCGTAAGGGATACGGCTAGGGTTAGTGTTAGGTTTGGGGGTAGGGCTATTGCTAGTGTTAGGGTAAGGGTTAGTGCTAGGGTAGGGTTATGTCTTGGGTTAGGGTTGGGGCTAGTTCTAGAGTTAGTGTTAGGGTTAGGGTAGGGTTGGGGCTAGGGATAGGGCTGGGTTAGGGCTAGGGTTAGGGCTGGGGTTAGGTTTAGGATTAGGTTTAGTTCTTGGGTTAAGGCTAGGTGTACGTCTAGATAGTGTTAGGGTTAGGGTTAAGGCTCGGGTTAGGGCTAGGTTTAAGGCTAGGGTTAAGGCTTGGGTTAGGGCTAGGTTTAGGGCTAGGATTAAGGCTTGGGTTAGGGCTAGGTTTAGGGCTAGGATTAGGGTTAGGGCTAGGGTTAGGGTTAGGCCTAAGTTTACGGCTAGGGTTAGGGTTATGGTTAGTGTTAGGGTAGGTGTAGGTCTAGTTAGTGTTAGGGTTAGGTTTAGGGCTAGGGTTAGGATCGCGGTTAAGGCTAGGGCTAGCGATAGGTTTAGGGTTAGGGCTAGGGTTAGTTTTGGGGTTAGTGCTAGGGCTAGGGTTCTTGATTGGGTTAGGGTAGGGCTAGGGCTAGGGTTAGGGCTAGGGTGGGGCTACGGTCAGTGCTAGATGTAGGGCTAGGTTTCGGGCTTGGGGTTAGGGTTAGGGCTAGGGTTAGTGCTGGGTTTTTGGGGGGTAGGTTTAGGGCTTAAGGTTTAAAGGATTAAGGTTAGGGTTAGGCTTAGGACTACGGTTAGGCTTAGGGTTAGAATTAGGGCTACGGTTAGGGCTAGTGTTAGGGTAGGGTAGGGGGAAATCTAGGGTTAGGGCTAGGGTTAGGGCTAGGGTTAGTTCTGGGGGTTAGGGCTAGGGTTAGGCTTAGGGTTAGGGTGTGGGTTAGGACTAAGATTTAGGGCTAGGGTTATGGTTGGGCTTGGGGCTAGGGTTAGGGTTAGGGTTAGGGCTGAGGTTAGGGCTATTGCTCGGGTTAGGTTTAGGTTTTGGGTTAGGCCTAAGTTTAGGGCTATGGTTTAGGTTAGGTCTAAGATTTACGGCTAAGGTTAGGGTTATGGTTAGTGTTAGGGTTGGTGTAGGTCTAGTTAGTGTTAAGGTTAGGTTTAGGGCAAAGGGTTAGGATCGCGGTTAAGGCTGGGGTAGCGATAGGTTTCGGGTAAAGGGCTAGGTTTAGTTTTGGGGTTAGTGCTAGGGCTAGGGTTCTTGATTGGGTTAGGGTAGGACTAGGGCTAGGGTTAGGGCTAGGGTAGGGCTAGGGTTAGTGCTTGGTGTAGGGCTAGGCTTAGGGCTTGGGGATAGGGTTAGGGCTAGGTTTAGGGCTGGGTTTTTGGGGGGTAGGTTTAGGGCTTAGGGTTAGGATTACAGCTAGGGCTAGGCTTAGGGGTAGGGTTAGGCTTAGGGAAAGGGTTAGGGCTTCGGTTAGGGTAGGGCTAGGGTTAAATCTAGGGTTAGGACTAGGGTCAGTGCTAGGGTTAGGGCTAGGATTAGGTTTAGGGTCCGGGTTAGAGTTCGGGTTTGGGTTCAGGTTACGGCTGGGTTTAGGGTTAGTGTTATAGTTAGGGCTAGGATTAGGTCTAGCTGTATTGCTAGGGTTAGAGCTAGGGTAAGGGTTAGGGCTAGAGCTGGGGTTACAGTTAGGGCTAGGGTTCGGATTAAGGCTAGGGTAAGGGCTAGGGTTAGGGGTCTGGTTAGGATTAGGGTTAGGGCTAGGGTTAAAGTTAGGGCTAGGATAAGGGTTAAGATTTAGGGTTAGGGCTAGGCTTAGGGCTACGGTTAAGGTTAGTGTAAGGACTAGGATTAGGCTGGGGTTAGGGTTAGGATTAGGTTTCGGACTTGGGTTAAGGCTAGGTGTACGTCTAGTTAGTGTTAGGGTTAGGGTTAAGGCTAGGGTTAGGGCTAGGGTTAAGGCTAAGGTTAGGGCTGGGGATAGGGCTAGGTTTAGGTCTAGGATTAGGGTTAGGGCAAGGGTTAGGGCCAGGGTTAAGGTTAGGGTGAGGGCTTGGGTTAGGGCTAGGTTTAGGTCTAGGATTAGGGTTAGGGCTAGGGTTAGGGTTAGGCCTAAGTTTACGGCTAGGGTTTTGGTTAGATCTAGATTTAGGGCTAGGGTTCGGGTTATGGTTAGTGTTAGGGTAGGTGTAGGTCTAGTTAGTGTTAGGGTTAGGTTTAGGGCTAGGGTTAGGATCGCGGTTAAGGCTAGGGCTAGCGATAGGTTTAGGGTTAGGGCTAGGGTTAGTTTGGGAGTTAGTGCTAGGGCTAGGGTTTTTGATTGGGTTAGGGTAGGGCTAGGGCTAGGGTTAGGGCTAGGGTGGGGCTACGGTAGTGCTAGATATAGGGCTGGGTTTTTGGGTTTGGGGTTAGGGTTAGGGCTAGGGTTAGTGCTACGTTTTGGGGTAGGTTTAGGGTTTAAAAGGTTAGGATTAAGGTTAGGGTTAGGCTAAGGGGTAGGGTTAGGCTTAGGGTTAGAATTAGGGCTACGGTTAGGGCTAGTGTTAGGGTAGGGCTAGGGTGAAATCTAGGGTTAGGGTTAGGGTTAGGGTTAGGGTTTGGGTTAGGACTAGATTTAGGGCTAGGGTTATGGTTGGGCTTGGGGCTAGGGTTAGGGTTAGGGTAAGGGTTAGAGTTAGGGTTAGGGTTAGGGTTATTGTTAGGTTTAGGGTTATTGTTAGGGTTAGGGTTAGGGCTAGGGTTAGGGCTAGGGTTAGTTCTAGGGTTAGGGCTAGGGTTAGGCTTAGGGTTAGGGTGTGGGTTAGGACTAGATTTAGGGCTAGGGTTATGGTTGAGCTTGGGGCTAGGGTTAGGGTTAGGGTTAGGGCTGAGGTTAGGGCTATTGCTCGGGTTAGGTTTAGGTTTCGGGTTAGGCCTAAGTTTATGGCTAGGGTTTAGGTTAGGTCTAGATTTATGGCTAAGGTTAGGGTTATGGTTAGTGTTAGGGTTGGTGTATGTCTAGGTAGTGTTAGGGTTAGGTTTAGGGCTAGGGTTAGGATCGCGGTTAAGGCTGGGGAGCGATAGGTTTCGGGTTAGGGCTAGGTTTAGTTTTGGGGTTAGTGCTAGGGCTAGGGTTCTTGATTGGGTTAGGGTAGGGCTAGGGCTAGGGTTAGTACTAGGGTAGGGCTTGGGTTAGTGCTAGGTGTGGGGGCTAGGTTTAGGGCTTGGGGTTAGGGTTAGGGCTAGGTTTAGGGCTAGGTTTTGGGGTAGGTTTAAGGGTTAGGGTTAGGATTAAGGCTAGGGCTAGGCTTAGGGGTAGGATTAGGCTTAGGGAAAGGGTTAGGGCTTCGGTTAGGGTAAGGCTAGGGTAAAATCTAGGGTTAGGGATAGGTTCAGTGCTAGGGTTGGGCTAGGGTTAGGGTTAGGGTTTGGGTTAGGACTAGATTTAGGGCTAGGGGTATTGTCGGGCTTATGGCTAGGGTTCGGTCTAGATTTAATTTTGGCATTAGGGAGTGGGCTAGGGTTAGGACTAGGGTTAGGGTTAGGGTTAGGGTTAGTGTTAGGATTTCGGCTAGGGATAGGGCTAGGTTTAAAGTTAGGGATAGGGATAAGGTTACGGTCAGGGGAAGGGTTAGTGCTAGGGTTAGGGTTAGGGCTAGGGCTAGGGTTAGGGTTAGGGTTAGGTTTAGGGCTAGGGTTAGGGTTAGTGTTTGGGTTCAGGTTGGGGCTGGGTTTAGGGTTAGTTTCATGGTTAGGGTTAGGATTAGGGCTAGCTATATTGCTCAGGTTAGGGCTAGGGTTAGGGTTAAGGCTAGGTCTAGGGTTACAGTTAGGGCTAGGGTTAGGATTAAGGCTAGGTTTAGGGCTAGGGTTAGGGCTCTGGTTAGAGTTAGGGTTAGGGCTATGTTGTAGGCTTGGGTTAGGGTTAGGGTAGGGTTAGGGTTATGGTTAGTGCTAGGGTTAGGGTTAAGTTAAGGGCTAGGGTTAGTACTAGGTTTTGGGTTAGGGTTAGAGGTAGGGCTACGGTTAGGGCTAGGGGTAGGTCTAGGTTTAGGGCAATGGTTAGGGCTTGGGGTTAGGATTAGGGCTAGGGTTTGGGTAAGGGTTAGGGTTAGTGCTAGGGTTAGGGTTAGGGTTATTGTTAGGTTTAGGGTTAGGGTAAATGTTAGGGTTAGGGTTAGGGCTAGGGGTTAGGGCTAGGGTTAGTTCTCGGGTTAGGGCTAGGGTTAGGCTTAGGGTTAGGGTGTGGGTTAGGACTAGATTTAGGGCTAGGGTTACGGTTGAGCTTGGGGCTAAGGTTAGGGTTAGGGTTAGGGCTGAGGTTAGGGCTATTGCTCGGGTTAGGTTTAGGTTTTGGGTTAGGCCTAAGTTTAGGGCTAGGGTTTAGGTTAGGTCTAGATTTACGGCTAAGGTTAGGGTTATGGTTAGTGTTAGGGTTGGTGTAGGTCTAGGTAGTGTTAGGGTTAGGTTTAGGGCTAGGGTTAGGATCGCGGTTAAGGCTGGGGTAGCGATAGGTTTCGGGTTAGGGCTAGGTTTAGTTTTGGGGTTAGTGCTAGGGCTAGGGTTCTTATTGGGTTAGGGTAGGGCTAGGGTAGGGTTAGTACTAGGGTAGGGCTTGGGTTAGTGCTAGGTGTAGGGCTAGGTTTAGGGCTTGGGGTTAGGGTTAGGGCTAGGTTTAGGGCTAGGTTTTGGGGTAGGTTTAGGGCTTAGGGTTAGGATTAAGGCTCGGGCTAGGCTTAGGGGTAGGATTAGGCTTAGGGAAAGGATTAGGGCTTCGGTTAGGGTAAGGTTAGGGTTAAATCTAGGGTTAGGGCTAGGTTCAGTGCTAGGGTTAGGGCTAAGGCTAGGGTTAGGGTTAGGGTTAGGGTTTGTGTTAGGACTAGATTTAGGGCTAGGGGTATGGTCGGGCTTAGGGCTAGGGTTCGGCTCAAGATTTAATTTTGGCATTAGGGAGTGGGTAGGGTTAGGATCTAGGGTTAGGGTTAGGGTTAGGGTTAAGTGTTAGGATTTCGGCTAGTGATAGGGCTAGGTTTAGAGTTAGGGATAGGGATAGGGTTAGGGTTAGAAGGGTTAGTGCTAGGGTTAGGGTTAGGGCTAGGGTTAGGGTTAGGGTTAAGGTTAGGACTAGGGTTAGGGTTAGTGTTAGACCTAAGTTTAGGGCTAGGGTTTTGGTTAGGTCTTGAGATCAAGGGCTAGGGTTACGTTTGGGATTATAACTAAGTTTCGGGGGTAGGGTTTGGTTTAGGGATAGGGTCAAGGCTAGGGTTAGCACCAGGATTAGGGCTAGGGTTAGGGTTATGGTTAGTGTTAGGGCTAGGGTTAGTGCTAAAGTTAGGGTGAGGGCTAGGGTTAAGGCTAGGGTTAATTTTAGGGCTTGGGTTAGGGTTAGGCCTAAGTTTAGGGGCTAGGGTTTGGTTAGGTCTAGATTAAGGGGTAAAGGTAAGTTGCTTGGTGTTATAAAAATGTTTGGGCTAAGGTTAGGTTTAGGGATAGGGCCAAAGGCTCGGGCTAGCACCAGGGTTAGGGGTAGGGTTAGGGTTATGGGTTATGGTTAGTGTTAGGGGCTAGGGTTAGGGATAAAGTTAGGGTGAGGGCTAGGGTTAAGGTTAAGGGTTAAGGCTTGGGTTAGGGGCTCGGGTGAGGGGTAGGGAGGAAGGGTTAGGGTTACCATTTTGGCTAGTGTTAGGGCGAGGTGTTACAAGTTCGGGGATAGGGTTAGGGCTAGGGTTAGGTAACGGGTTATTGCTAGGGTTAGGGTTAGGTCTAGCGTTAGAGTTAGGGTTTAGGTTCAGGTTAGGTCTGGGGTTAAAGTTAGTGTTATGGTTAGGGTTAGGATTAGGGCTAGCTGTATTGCTAGGGTTAGGGCTAGGGTTAGGATTAGGCCTAGGGCTAGGGTTAGACTTTGGCTAGGGTTAGTATTAAGGCTAGGGTTAGGGCTAGGGTTAGGGCTAGGGTTAGGGCTCTGGTTAGGGCTTCGTTTTGGGCTTGGGTTAGAGTTAGGGTTAGGGTTAGGATTTCGGCTAGCGTTAGGGTTAGGGTTAGGGTTAGGCTTATGGCTAGGACTAGGGTTATGGTTAGGGTTAGGGCTATGTTTAGGACTAGGGTTAGGGCTAGGGTTAGGGCTAGTGTTAGGGTTGGGGTTAGGGCTGGGATTTAGGGTAGGTTTAGGGCTGGGGTTAGGGCTAAGGCTAGGACTAGTGTTAGGGTTAGGGCCAGGGCTAATTCTAGGGTTAGGGCTGGGGTTAGGTCTAGGGTTAGGGCTAGGGTTATGGCTAGGGTTTGGGCTAGGGTTAGGCTTAGGGCTTCGATTAGGGCTAAGGTTAGGACTAGGGTTGGGGCAAGGGTTAGGGTTATGGCTAGGGTAAGGGTTAGGGCTAGCGTTAGGGCTAGGGTTAGGGTTAGGAGTAGTGTTAGGGTTAGGGTTAGGATTAGGGCTAGGTTTAGGGCTAGGGTTTGGGTGAGGACTAGGGTTAAGCTGTAGGGTTAGTCATAGGGTTATGTCTAGGGTTAGGGTTAGGGCTAGGAATGGGTCTAAGGTTAAAGAGTTAGGGAAGTGCTTAGTGATTGGGCTAAGGTTCAGACTAAGGTTAGGACTAGGGCTAGGGCTAGTGTTATGCTTAGGGCCAAGGGTTAGGGCTGGGGTTAGGGCTTGGGTTAGGGCTAGGGTTAAGCTTAGTGTTAAGGCTAGGGCTAGGGCTAGGGTTAGGTCTTGGATTAGGTCAAGGGCTAGGGTTAGGGCTAAGGGCTAGGACTAGGGTTAGGGTTATGTCTAGGGTTAGGGTTTGGGTGAGGAGGAAGCCTATGGTTAGGGTTACGGTTAGGGCTAGGTTTAGGCTTAGGGCTAGAGTTAGGGTTAGGGCTTCGGGTTAGGTCTAGATTTAAGGGTTAAGGGCTATTGTTAGGGCTTAGGGCTAGGGCTACGCTTAGTGTTAGGGGGCTGCCTGAGGGTTAGGGTTAGGGTTAGGGCTAGGGTTAGGGTGAAAAATTGGGTTAGGGCTACGGTTAGGGCTAGGGTTAGGGTAGGGTTAGAGGTGAAATCTAGGGTTAGGGCTAGGCGAAGGTTAGGGTGAGTTCTTGGGTTAGGGCTAGGGGTTAGGGTTAGGGTTAAGGGTTTGGGTTAGGACTAGATTTCTTAGGGTGAGGGTTATGTTTGGGCTTGGGGCTAGGGTTAGGGTTAGGGTTAGGGCTGAGGTTAGGGCTATTGCTCGGGTTAGGTTTAGGTTTCAAGGTGAGGCCTAAGTTTAGGGCTAGGGTTTAGGTTAGGTCTAGATTTACGGCTAATGTTAGGGTTATGGTTAGTGTTAGGGTTGGTGTAGGTCTAGTTAGTGTTAGGGATAGGTTTAGGGCTAGGGTTAGGATCGCGGTTAAGGCTGGGGTAGCGATAGGTTTCGGGTTAGAGCTAGGTTTAGTTTTGGGGTTAGTGCTAGGGCTAGGGTTCTTGATTGGGTTAGGGTAGGGCTAGGGCTAGTGTTAGGGCTAGGGTAGGGTTAGGGTTAGTGCTAGGTGTAGGGCTAGGGTTAGGGCTTGGGGTTAGGGTTAGGGCTAGGGTTAGTGCTAGGTTTTGGGGTAGGTTTACGGCTTAAGGTTAGGATTAAGGTTAAGGGTTAGGCTTAGGGCTAGGGTTAAGGTTAGGGGTTAGAATTAGGGTCACGGTTAGGGCTAGTGTTAATGGGTAGGGCTAGGGTGAAATCTAGGGTTAGGGTTAGGGTTTGGGTTAGGACTAGATTTAGGGCTAGGGTTATGGTTGAGCTTGGGGCTAGGGTTAGGGTTAGCGTTAGGGTTAGGGTTAGGGGGCTAGGGTTAGGGCTAGGGTTATTTCTAGGGTTAGGGCTGAGGGTTAGGCTTAGGGTTAGGGTGTGGGTTAGCAACTAGATTTAGGGCTAAGGGTTATGGTTGGGCTTGGGGCTAGGGTTAGGGTTAGGGTTAGGGCTGAGGTTAGGGCTATTGCTCGGGTTGTGTTTAGGTTTTGGGTTAGGCCTAAGTTTAGGGCTAGGGTTTAGGTTAGGTCTAGATTTACTCAGGGTTAGGGTTATGGGTCAGAGTGTTAGGGTTGGTAGGGTTGAGTTAGTGTTAGGGTTAGGTTTAGGGCTAGGGTTAGGATCGCGGTTAAGGCTGGGGGGGTAGCGATTGGTTTCGGGTTAGGGGCTAGGTTTAGTTTTGGGGTTAGTGCTAGGGCAAGGGTTCTTGATTGGGTTAGGGGAGGGCTAGGGGCTAGGGTTAGGACTAGGGTAGGGCTTGGGTTAGTGCTAGGTGTAGGTGGAAGGTTTAGGGCTTGGGGTTAGGGTTAGGGCTAGGTTTAGGGCTAGGTTTTGGGTAGGTTTAGGGCTTAGGGTTAGGATTAAGGTTAGGGCTAGGCTTAGGGGTAGGATTAGGCTTAGGGATAGGGTTAGGGGTTTTACCTAGGGTAGGGTTAGGGTTAAATCTAGGGTTAGGGCTAGGTTCAGTGCTACGGTTAGGGCTAAAGGATGAGGGTTAGGGTTTCGTGTCACAGTACTAGATTTAGGGCTAGGGTATGGTCGGGCTTAGGGTGAGGGTTCGGTCTACATTAATTTTGGCATTAGGGAGTGGGTAGGGTTAGGACTAGGGTTAGGGTTAGGGTTAGGGTTAGTGTTAGGATTTCGGCTAGTGATAGGGGCTAGGTTTAAAGTTAGGGATAGGGATAGGGTTAGGGTTAGGGTAAGGGTTAGTGCTAGGGTTAGGGTTAGGGCTTAGGGTTAGGGTTAGGGTTAGGGTTAGGGTTAGGGCTAGGGTTAGGGTTAGTGTTAGACCTAAGTCTTAGGGCTAGGGTTTTGGTTAGGTCTAGACAATTAAGGGCTAGAACTGGTGACGTTTGGGATTATAAACTAAGTTTGGGGTAGGGTTTGGTTTAGGGATAGGGTCAAGGCTAAGGGTTAGCACCAAGGATTAGGGCTAGGGTTAGGCTTATGATTAGTGTTAGGGCTAGGGTTAGGGCTAAAGTTAGGGTGAGGGCTAGGGTTAAGGTTAAGGTTAATTTAGGGCTTGGGTTAGGGTTAGGCCTAAGTTTAGGGCTAGGGTTTGGTTAGGTCTAGATTAAGGGGTAAGGGGACGCTTGGATTATAATGAATTTTCGGGCTAAAGGTTAGGTTTAGGGATAGGGCCAAGGCTCGGGGTTAGCACCTCAGGGTTAGGGGTAGGGTTAAGGGTTATGGTTAGTGTTAGGGCTAGGGTTAGGGATAAAGTTAGGGTGAGGGCTAGGGTTAAGGCTTGGGTTAGGGCTAGGGTGAGGGGTAGGGCTATGGTTAGGGTTACGATTTTGGCTAGGGTTAGGGCTAGGTTTAGAGTTCGGGAGAGGGTTAGGGCTAGGGTTAGGTAACGGGTTATTGCTAGGGTTAGGGTTAGGGCTAAGCGTTAGGGTTAGGGTTTAGGTTTAGGTTAGGTTTGGTCCGAAGGTTAGTGTTATGGTTAGGGGCTAGGATTAGGGCTAGCTGTATTTGCTAGGGGTTAGGGCTAGGGTTAGGATTAGGCCTGTGGCCCAAGGGTTACAGTTTCGGCTAGGGTTAGGATTAAGGCTAGAGTTAGGGCTAGGGTTAGGGCTCTGGTTAGGGTTAGGGTTAGGGCTACGTTTTGGGTCTTGGGTTAGGGTTAGGGTAGGGCTAGGCTATGGTTTGGGTATGGGGTTAGGGCTCAGTTTAGGACTAGACTAGGCTAGGGTTATGGCTGAGGTTAGGGTTAGGGTTAGGGTTAGGATTAGGGCTAGGGCTAGGGTTAGGGGTTAGAAATGAAGGGTTAGGGTTTGGGGGTTCAGGTTAGAACTTAGGGTTACTGGTTTGAGTGGAGGGTTTGGGTTAGGATGTATATTAGGGATAGGGTTATGGTTGGACTAGGGCAAGGTTTTGGGGCCACCGGACTGAAGCAATAGGGACTGGGCTAGGGTTAGGACAAGGGTTAGAGTTAGGGTTAGGGTTAGGATTTGAGCTAGCGTTAGGGCTAGGTTTAGAGTTAGGGCTAGGGATAGGGTTAGGGTAAGTGTTAGTGCTAGGGTTAGGGTTTGGGTTAGGGCTAGAGTTAGGGTTAGGGTTTGGGGTACAGGTTAGGGCTGGGTTTAGGGTAAGTGTTATGGTTAGGGCTAGGATTAGGGCTAGCTGTATTGCTAGGGTTAGGAGGAAAGGGTTTGGGTTAAGGCTAGGGCTAGGGTTACAAGTGACCAGGAGGGTTAGGATTAAGGCTAGGGTTAGGGTTCTGGGTCAGAACTTAGGGCTATGTTTTGTGCTTGGATTAGGGTTAGGGTAGGGCTAGGGTTATGGTAAGGGCTAGGGTTAGAGCTATGTTAAGGGCTAGGGTTAGGGCTGAGTTTCTAAGGTTAGGGTTAGAGGTAGGGCTAGGCTAGGGCTAAGGGTAGGTCAAGGTTTAGGGCTATGGTTAGGGCTTGGGGTTAGGATTAGGGCTAGGGTTTGGGTAACGTTGCAGGTTTAGGGTTAGTGCTAGGGTTATTGTTAGGGTTAGGGCTACGGTTAGAGGCTAGGTTTAGTGTTAGGGCTAAGTTTTCGAGTAGGTTTAGGGCTTACGGTTAGGGTTAAGTTTTGGGCGAGGCTGATGGGGAAAGGTTTAGGGCTAGGGTTAGGGCTCTGTTCGAGGGTTAGGGTTAAGTGCTACATTTAGGACTTGGGTTAGGGTTAGGGTAGGGCTAGGGTTAGGGTTAGGAGGAAGGGTTATAGGAAGTTTAGGACCAGGGTTAGGGCTTGGTTTAGGGCTGTGGTTAGGGATAGGTTTAGGGCTAGGTTTACGTTAGGGTTAGAGGTAGGGCTAGGGTTAGGGCTAGGGGTAGGTCTAGGTTTAGGGCTATGGTTAGGGCTTGGGTTTGGGTTAGGCTAGGGTTTGGTTAAGGGCTAGGGCAGAGTTAGGGCTAGGATTAGGGCTAGGGTTAGTTTAGGGTTAGGGTTAAATCTAGGGTTAGGGCTAGGGTGAGGGCTAGGGTGAGGGGTAGGGGAAGGGGTAGTGTTAGGCGGGGGTTAGGGCTAGGTTTAGGGCTAGGTCTAGGGTTACGGTTAGAGCTAGGGCTAGCGTTAGGGCTAGGGGTAGGGCTGGGTTTAGGGCTAGGTTTAGGGCTTGGAGCTAGGGTTAGGGATAGGGCTAGGTTAGGTTTAAGCTAGGGCTTGAGTTAGGGTTAGGGCTAGGGTTAGGGCTAGGGTTAGGGTTAGGGCTAGCTCCAGGGTTAGGGTTAGGTTGATAGTTAGGTTTAGGGTTAGGGATAGGGTTAGAGTTAGGAGTTGGGGTTTGGGTTAGGGCTAGGGTTAGGGTAAGGGATAGAGTTAGCGTAAGGGATACGGCTAGGGTTAGTGTTAGGGGTTAGGTTTGGGGGTAGGGCTATTGCTAGTGTTAGGGTAAGGGTTAGTGCTAGGGTAGGGTTATGTCTTGGGTTAGGGTTAGGGCTAGTTCTAGAGTTAGGGTTAGGGTTAGGGTAGGGTTGGGGCTAGGGATAGGGCTGGGTTAGGGCTAAGGCTAGGGCTGGGGTTGAGGCTTTAGCATTAGGTTACAAGGACTTGAAGTTAAGGCTAGGTGTACGTCTAGTTAGTGTTAGGGTTAGGGTTAAGGTTCGGGTTAGGGCTAGGGTTAAGGCTAGGGTTAGGGCTTGGGTTAGGGCTAGGTTTAGTCTAGGATGAGGGTTAGGGCTAGCGTTAGGGTTCGGCCTAAGTTTACGGCTAGGGTTTTGGTTAGATCTAGATTTAGGGCTAGGGTTAGGTTTATGGTTAGTGTTAGGGTAGGTGTAGGTCTAGTTAGTGTTAGGGTTAGGTTTAGGGTTAGGGTTAGGATCGCGGTTAAGGCAAGCGCTAACGATAGGTTTAACAGAGGGTTAGGGCTAGGGTTAATTTTGGGCTTAGTGCTAGGGCTAGGGTTCTTGATTGGGTTAGGGTAGGGCTAGGGGCTAGGGTTAGGGCTAGGGTGGGCTACGGTCAGTGCTAGGTGTAGGGTGAGGTTTCGGGCTTGGGGTTAGGGTTAGGGCTAGGGTTAGTGCTAGGTTTTGGGGTAGGTTTAGGGCTTAAGGTTAGGATTAAGGTTAGGGTTAGGCTTAGGGGTAGGGTTAGGCTTAGGGTTAGAATTAGGGCTACGGTTAGGGCTAGTGTTAGGGTAGGGCTAGGGTGAAATCTAGGGTTAGGGGTAGGGTTAGGCTTAGGGTTAGTTGAGGGTTAGGGCTAGGGTTAGGGTTAGGGTTTGGGTTAGGACTAGATTTAGGGCTAGGGGTTATGGTTGGGCTTGGGGCTAGGGTTAAGGGTTAGGGTTAGGGCTGAGGTTAGGGGCTATTGCTCGGGTAAGGTTTAAGGTTTCGGCTTAGGCCTAAGTTTAGGGCTAGGGTTTAGGTTAGGTCTAGATTTACGGCTAAGGTTAGGGTTATGGTTAGTGCTAGGGTTAGTGCTATGGTTAGGGTTAGGGCTAGGGTTTGGGTTAGGACTAGATTTAGGGCTAGGGGTATGGTCGGGCTTAGGGGCTAGGGTTCTCTATTGGGTTAGGTTAGGGCTAGGGCTAGGGTTAGGGCTAGGGTAGGGCTAGGGTTAGTGCTAGTTGTAGGGCTAGGTTTAGGGCTTGGGGTTAGGCTTAGAGGGTAGGTTTAGGGCTAGGTTTTGGGGTAGGTTTAGGGCTTAGGGTTAGGATTAAGGTTAGGGCAAGGCTTAGGGCTAGGGTTAGGCTCTAGGGAAAGGGTTAGGGCTTCGGTTAGGGTAGGCTAGGGTTAAATCTAGGTTTAGGACTAGGGTTAGTGTGAGGGTTAGGGCTAGGGGTTAGGGTTAGGGTCCGGGTTAGAGTTCGGGTTTGTGTTCAGGTTACGACTGGGTTTAGGGGTCAAGCGTTATAGTTAGGGCTAGGATTAGGTCTAGCTGTATTGCTAGGGTTAGGGCTAGGGTTAGGGTTTGGGCTAGAGCTAGGGTTACAGTTAGGGCTAGGGTTAGGATTAAGGCTAGGGTAAGGGCTAGGGTTAGGGTCTGGTTAGGATTAGGGTTAAGTAATTTTTTTTTTTTAGGGTTAAGTAATTTTATTAAAATTTTAACATCCTACAAACACATTTGCCTATTACAAATTCAAAGTAAAAAATAGAATAACAAATTAACATTATTAAAACAACATTTCAAAATATTACAAATTTCACAAAATATTACGCTTTTTCAAGAAAGTACCAAAACTTATTTGTTTTTATATATCTATATATATCTATATATATCCATAGATATCCATATATATATACATACACACATCCAGATTTGTACAAAAATCACACCTATCATTATACAAGTTTTACAAATTCCAGTAGAATTATTTATTATTACCAATATTCCAAATCCTATTTCCCTATCAAACTTTCTCACATATTATGCTTTTATATTTATATAAAGAAGAGAAAACAATATTATGAAGATTACAATTAAAATTCCAACTATAATTAAGATAGAAATTAAAATAAGATTAAGATTAAAATTAAAATAAGATTTATAAAATTATTAAAATTATTAAAATTATTAAAATAGTATAAATAAATAATGCCAACCATTGTTTTGTTAGCATCCAAACCAGCACAGTCCACTCCATCAGAAGCTACTAAATCCAGTTCGATCTCCAATTCGATCTCCAAGCTCCCGTCTCTCTGGCCTCCCTGTCCCTCGGGTTCATTTTTTTAATGGTCCTCCTCCTCCTCCGGAAAACCCGAAGGTGTAGTTCACTAATATGGGATAGGTTTGGAGCGGTGGGGGAAAACGGGGATGATGAAGCGCACACCGGCCTCCGGGTCAGGAGGGCGGGATGGAAGGGGCAGGGGAGGGCATCAGGAGGCCCGGGGGAGGGAGGGGGTGGCAATGGAGGGGGAACAGAAACCGGCTCGGCATGGGAGGCCTCATCAATCTGCCATCAAGTTCTTGCATACAAACTCCTACTTCTTCTGAAAGTAACGGCGGTAAAGCCACCACTCCTCCCCAAATGTTCCTCACAATCTCTCTCACCATCTCTTCAGGCGAGCCCTCAGGACCCCCACCCGACAGTGCACCGCCTGTCCCTCTACTACTGACTCTCCACTTCCCACCCCCTTTTCCTTTTGCTTTCTTTCCTCACTTTCCTGGTCTACCACCTGATTTGCGTTCCATGCCTTTTGCTCCTCGGTCTCCTTGGGCTCCTTTGTCCCTTTGCCCCCCCTGCTTGTTTAGGTTGTCTGTCTCCCCCCCCCTCGACAGCCACCAACAATTCTCTATCACTGAATTCCTTCGGGACTGACCCAGTCTCTTCCTCAACTCTTCCCTCCTCTTCTGCAAGAACATAGAACCTATTATGACCCCTAACTGCCTCTTCACTCACTTTCTCCTTTCTTGCGGGTTTCCATCTTTTTTCCCACACCCTTCCCTGGTACTATGTTCCATTCGGAATCTTTTCCTTCTTTCACTGTCTCATGCTGTCTGTTCTCCAGTAGAGGTCCTGGGCCATGGTTACTTTCTCCGTTTTCCCGCCTCTTCACAGATAGCAACTCCTCTCCCCTGCCTCTCAAGGTGTCCCTCAGGAGCCTCGCCTGTTCCTTGGACTAGCTTTTCTTTCCCCGTTCTGGCTACTTGTTGGGCCTTCTCAAAGATTTTAGCATCTTGCTGGTTATAATAGGCCTGGGGACCCCAAAAAAAGGTGTCCCAATTCACCACAAAAGTTGCACCTGATGCTGCTGTGACAGGCCACCGTCGGATGGCCCCGGGCGCCACGGGGAGCACAACGAAGTGGTGAAAACGCCTCTGGTGATCGTAAGACCCACAGTGGAAGCAAGCCTGAGGTTGGCCACTGTATCTGGTGATCCCCCTATCGGCCCCCAGGAAAAAATATTTGGGGTATCTTTCCGTGCCTATATTAGGGTCCTCGTTCTTAAAAGAAACCACACACCTATATTCTCCGGTCCAATAACCCTGTTCGTCTTCCTTCTTATCGGGTCCCGACAAAATGGTAGCGTATTTAGACACCCACCGAGCTACATCCTGAGCGGGGATGGTGGTGGTTCTGAAACTTACGGTCAAGACCTTTGTATCCCCCCTAAACAGCGGGACCATCTCATTTCGGTCAACAACTCTGGGCTCAAACGTTTCACTGTTTTGCACTTCATCCAGAACTCTCTGTAGACCTTTTCAGAAGCTAAACAAACATCGATTTCCCTAGACCCGGGAAATTTGAATCCCCGCCACAATATCCTCTCTAGGGGCATCCAAAGTATCTCTAAGGAGCCTCTTTGAAATATAAGCCCTGGATCCTCTCTCCGGGTCTGACCCCAGATATCTGAAGCGCACAACATAGCGGTTTAGGGTTCCTGACATCTGAAGCTTGATGAAAAAAACTGTCTAAATTTCCTCTTCCTCTTCGGTAACCCTGAAATATTGGAGGGTCCAGCAGTGCCAGTGCCCCGCCCTGCTATGCTAGCATACGTCCTGTCTTTTTTTGTTCCTGTGGTTTGCCCCCAGTCCTCCCACCGGGCGTCGGGGGGCAAAGCGAAGCTCCACGAGGTGCCTCCCCTTGGGTGTCATCGCCACGTGTACCCTCTCCCTCCCTCTCCTTTCTGTGTCTGTCTGGCGGAGGGTTGACCATTTTTTCCCTTTGATGTCACATTATTTCAGAGTCCTTTCTAGGCCTTGTCGGAAAACGGCCGTTACTGGAGGCATCCGTATCTTCCAATACCCCTTTTTGGCCGTGCCCCGGCTCCCTAGTTCTCATCTCAGTCGTCAAAAGAGGGTTGTTCTGTTCTCCCTGAGGGAAAGAAAACCCAACCGGCAGCATCTTCCATTGAGGTCCCCACAGCCACCCCGTCCCGAGGACCCCTTCTCTTTGCTCTCCCACACCAATCCCATTTCCACCCTCTCCAGCCACCAGTCCCACTTCTGTATCCACTCTATCCCCCCAAGCTTGCCCCCGTCTCGGTTTCTTGCTCCTCTAGCAGAGACCCTCCGGTCAAGGTCGGAATGCTGATGTCGCTCAAAGTCCCTCTAAGTCCTACATTTCCCACAGCTTCCCGTCGTACATGGCTCCCCATCCTCTGCACCTCCCTCCTCCCTCTCGCCTTTTCAACCTCACCGGTTGCTGGGGGCGGAACCGTAGCACACCCCCCCAGGTTAAAACTCAGGGCCTCAAGTGCCGCAGGGCTCCTCTCGAGCCGCAACCCCAGGTCCGGTTCTTTCCAGTTCCTCAACTTTTCCTTGGTTTTCTCTTGTCTGGTTCCCTTCGCTTTTTTTTCCCGTAATAAAACCTGACTGCTTGGCAATCTTTCTGCGCTGTCGTAAGTCTGCCGTGACCATTAAGAGCCACTCCATCCGGCTTCTCTGCTCACCATCTTGGACGATTGTCCATTTGTGTCCAAACCAAAGGAGTTGGTTCTCTGGGCCACTTCCCCAGGTCCTATGGATCTCTTAAAAGGTCTTTGTCAATTGGTCCTCCCTCAGCCAGCCCGGGGAGAACGAAAACAATGTCTTGGGCTTCCTGCCCAGTAGCAAAGCTGACAATCTCCAAGGCTAAAGTCCTGGCGTAGGACACCTGCTCCTGAGACTTTTCCCACCCGCAATCCTGACAGCACCGATTTTAGAAAAGGAAAGCTCTTCTCAGGATCCCCCAAAGTTTATCTCTGCTGTATTTTTTTAAAACTGGGAAAGCGTTCTTTAGAGCCCGGGAGGGCAATGTGTGCCACCGTGTAGCCCCAGAGTTTCAGCGTATCGTACTTGTAAAAGTCTTTGGGAAAATATTGGTCCTTTTTCCAAGAAGTGTAGAAACCGCCAGGCTGCTGAGATCTGCCTTTCTGGGGAAAGGATTGTGTTTCTGGAACATTCTGAAAGAGTTCCCCCCCCTTTGCCCCTTCCCCCTCCTCCACGCTTTGGAAATCTGTGTCATATTGGCCAATTAAATAGTCCTTTGTGACCTTTTTCCCTGGGGAGAGCGTTTTTCCTCCTTCCACTATTTTCCTCTTGGCTCTTTTCTTCTGGGATTCACCCCCGGGCCCCTTTCCCTCTCCCCATCTCCTCCCCCCACTGCTGCTTTCCCCCGAGCTCTCGCTGCTAGGAGCAAAGAAGAAACGCCAGAGCACTCCATGCCACTCTCCCTTCGCTTTTGGGAAGGGGGGCCCCCCAGTTTCCCCATCCCTCACTTCCAGGTTCATTTGAGGTTTTATTGGGTTAAAGGGTACAGTCCCTGCCAGCTGCCCAGCACAAGCCTCCTTCTCTGCCTCCTCTGGATTGCGAGGCTGCGTGTGCTTTGTTTTGAATAGGCTCACAGGACACAGTTCTTTTTTGAACAACTCCCTGGTTTAAGTGGGGAGCGATCTCTACTTGATTAAACCCCTTTTAATGAAACTTTCTACTGTGAGGTTTGGCCCCCTATTCTTCTAATCTTTGTATTTTCTTTACTTTTCTCCTTTTGTTTTTAAAAACAAATTGGTCTAAAAAAAGCCCTTTCCTCTTTTATAAACCTGCAGGTTCTCTTAACTTCTTCATTCTGTTCATTGATGCTGGTTACAATATTTACAAGGGATTCATAGTCCTCTTGCTTTTTCCCCCCACTGGCTTCCTCAACAGGCTCCTGCCATACTCATTTAACTCCTGGAGGGCCTCTCTGATGGAATCCACCCCCAAGTATGCTCTGTTTTGCATTTCTCTCAGATAAAAGTCCCTCTGCAAACATTCTGTGGCTTCCTCTGGTTCTGTGAAAACAGTTTCTAATTCAAACTCTTGGGTAATTCCCCCAAAGAGTCCTAAAACTCTCCCAGTTTTTCTGTATTCAAACAATAAGTTTCTTTATATTGATTAAAGAAAAAGAAATCCTGCAGAAAGTTTTCAGCAGTAGCCAAACCCAGGGTTTTTCCCCCCCCCTCCTCAGGGCCTGTTTCCATGGTTACAGCAGGTTTTAGAGCCCAGAGTTTACTTTCAGTTTTGCTGGCTGAGTTTGTTTCTCTCCTAAATGGCTGCCTGCTTTTTTTTGCAGCACAAAGTCTGTTCCTTGGGGATTCTGAATGTCTTCTTTTCCCGGGAATTTTCCTGGAGCCCAGAATCCCTTTTTAATTCTCCTTCCAGTAAGTTTGTGCTGCCCTTACAGACAGTTTCTGTTTCTGCAATGGCTGCCACGCCCTGTTCTTTGAAAGCTGCTGAAAGAATTCCTCCCTCCCTTTTTCTTGGAAGCTTTTTCCTTGCAAAACCTCCTTCCCTGGATTTTAAAATTTTCCTTTGGGCCCCAAAGGCCATCTCCCCCCAAATCCCTTCTCAGTTCCAGAATCCACATACTCACAGTGTCTCTGTCCTTGCTTGCCAGTCTGAAACACTCTTCAGTTTCTTTCTCTTTCCTTTCCTGGGAAGCCATTGCTGGCTGTACAGCCTCTGAAGTTTTCCTGGGGGCTGAGTTTTACTGCCCCCAAAACCCCCCCCAAAAATTTTCCTTTTGAGGTTCCATTTTATCCCCCATGCCTGAAGGGTTCCACTGCCTACCCCCAAATTTGTGAGGTTGCAGCATTTTCACTGGATTCAGCAGAATCCACGATTTTTCTGAAAAAGGGTTGAGGGCTGAAAAAACCAACCTCCCCTTTGAAATCAGGATTAGGTTTAGGTTTAGGTTTAGGTTTAGGTTTAGGTTTAGGTTAGGTTTAGGTTTAGGTTTAGGTTTAGGTTTTTGGTTTTTAGGTTTTGGTTTAGGTTTAGGTTTAGGTTTAGGTTTAGGTTAGGGTTAGGGTTAGGGTTAGGGGTTAAAGGGTGGGCTAGGGTTAAGTTGGGCTAGGGTTGGTTAAAGGGTAGGGTTAGGGTTCTGGTTAGGGTTAGGGTTAGGGCTAATTTAGGGCTTGGGTTAGGGAGGGTAGGGTTATGGTTGGGCTAGGGTTAGGGCTAGGGTTAGGGCTGGGGTTAGGTTTAGGGTTAGGTTTAGGACTTGGGAGAGTTAGCGTAAGGGATACGGCTAGGGTTAGTGTTAGGGTTAGGTTTGGGGGTAGGGCTATTGCTAGTGTTAGGGTAAGGGTTAGTGTTTGGGTAGGGTTATGTCTTTGGGGTTTAAAGGGTTTGGGCAGTTCTAGAGTTAGGGTTAGGGTTAGGGTTAGGGTAGGGTTGGGGCTAGGGATAGGGCTGGGGTTTGGGCTAGGGTTAGGGGTGGGGTTAGGTTTTGGTTTGGTTTAGGACTTGGGTTAAGGCTAGGTGTACGTCTAGTTAGTGTTAGGGTTAGGGTTAAGGCTCGGGTTAGGGCTAGGGTTAAGGCTAGGGACTTGGGGTTTGGGTAGGTTTTCTAGGATTAGGGTTAGGGCTAGGGTTAGGGTTAGGCCTAATTTTCGGCTAGGGTTTTGGTTAGATCTAGATTTAGGGCTAGGGTTAGGGTTAGGGTTAGTGTTAGGGTAGGTGTAGGTCTAGTTAGTGTTAGGGGTAGGTTTAGGGCTAGGGTTAGGTGCGGTTGGGAGGGCTAGCGATAGGTTTAGGGTTAGGACTAGGGTTAGTTTTGGGGTTAGTGCTAGGGCTAGGGTTCTTGATTGGGTTAGGGAGGGCTAGGGCTAGGGTTGGGGTAGGGGGGGGCTACGGGAGTGCTAGATGTAGGGCTAGGTTTAGGGCTTGGGGTTAGGGTTAGGGGAGGATTAGGGCTAGGTTTTGGGGTAGGTTTAGGGCTTAGGGTTAGGATTAAGGTTAGGGCTAGGCTTAGGGGTAGGGTTAGGCTTAGGGGAAAAGGGGTTTGGGCTTCGGTTAGGGCTAGTGTTAGGGTAGGGCTAGGGTTAAATCTAGGGTTAGGGTAGGGTATTAGGGTTAGGGCTAGGGTTAGGGTTAGGGTCCGGGTTAGAGTTTTGGGGTTTTTGGCCCGGGTGGGTTTAGGGTTAGGATAGTTAGGGCTAGGATTAGGTCTAGCGTTTTCTAGGGTTAGGGCTAGGGTTAGGGTTGGGCTAGAGCTAGGGTTACAGTTAGGGCTAGGGTTAGGATTTAAAGGGTAGGGTAAGGGCTAGGGTTAGGGGTCTGGGTTTGGATTAGGTTAGGGCTAGGGTTAAAGTTAGGGCTAGGATAAGGGTTAAGACTAGGGTTAGGGCTAGGCTTTGGGCTTGGTTAAGGTTAGTGTAATGACTAGGATTAGGCTGGGGTTAGGGTTAGGATTATTTTTTGGTTGGGTTAGGGCTAGGGTTGGGCTAGGTTCTAGGGTTAAATATGGGTTAGGGCTAGGGTTAGTGCTAGGGTTAGGGCAAGGTTAGAGTTAGGGTTAGGGTTAGGGTTTGGGTTAGGGGTAGATTTAGGGATAGGGGTATGGTTGGGCTTAGGGCTAGGGTTTTAATTTAATTTTGGCATTAGGGAGTGGGCTAGGGTTAGGGTGGGTTAGGGTTAGGTTAGTGTTTGGGTTTCGGCTGGGATAGGGCTAGGTTTAGAGTTAAGGAGAGGGATAGGGTTAGGGTTAGGGTAAGGGTTAGGGTTAGGGCTAGGGTTAGGGTTAGGGTTAGTGTTTGGGTTAGGTTGGGGCTGGGTTTAGGGTTAGTTTCATGGTTAGGGCTAGGATTAGGGCTAGCTATTTGCTCAGGTTAGGGCTAGGGTTAGGGTTAAGGCTAAACTTTGGGTTACAGTTAGGGCTAGGGTTAGGATTAAGGCTAGGGTTAGGGCTAGGGTTAGGGCTCTGGTTAGGGTTAGGGTTAGGGCTATGTTGTGGGCTTGGGTTAGGGTAGGGCTAGGGTTATGGTTAGTGCTAGGGTTAGGGCTAAGTTAAGGGCTGGGTTAGTCCTAGGTTTTGGGTTAGGGTTAGAGGTAGGGCTACAGTTAGGGCTAGGGGTAGATCTAGGTTTAGGGCTATGGTTAGGGCTTGGGGTTAGGATTAGGGCTAGGGTTTGGGGAAGTTTTAGCGTTAGTGCTAGGGTTAGGATTAGGGTTAGGGCTACGTTAGGGGGCTAGGTTTAGGGGGGGGCAGGTTTTTGGGGGGGTTTTGGGTTTTGGGTTGGGGTTTTTTAAAGGGTAGGTAGGGTAGGGGTTTGGGTAGGGTTAGGGCTTGGTTTGGGTTAGGGGTTTGGGGAAATTTTTGGGGTTGGGTTAGGGGTTTTTGGGTGGGGTAGGGTTAGGTTTGGGATTGGAAAAATTAGGACTAGGGTTAGGGCTAGGGTTAAGGTGTGGTTAGGGTAGGTTTTGGGTGGGGTTAGGCTAGGTTTTGGGGTTTGGGTTGGGTAGGGTAGGGTTTGGGCTAGGGGTAGGTTAAAGGTTAAGGGGTAGGTTGGGCTTTTGGGTTTGGTTAGGGGTAGGTTTGGTAAGGGTTACGGTAGGGTAGGGTTTGGTTAGGGTTAGGGTTATTCAGGGGTTTGGCCCGGGTAGGGTAGGGTAGGTAGGGGAAGGGCTAGGGTTTGGGGGGGGTTAGGGCTAGGTTTAGGGCTAGGCTAGGGTTTTCGGTTAGAGATAGGGGTAGGTTAGGGCTAGGGTAGGGCTGGGTTTTGGGTAGGTTTAGGGACTTTGGGGTAGGGTTGGGAGGGCTAGGGTCGGGCAAGTAGGGCTAGAGTTTGGGTTAGGGCTAGGGTTAGGCTAAGGTTAGGGTTTGGGGTAGCTTGGGTTAGGGTTAGGGTTAGGGGGTTAGGGTTAGGGACTTTGGTTAGGGTGGTTAGGGTTGGTTTAGGTATGGGTTTCTGGTTAGGGGGAGGGGTTAATGTTAAGGGGTGGGTAGGGTTAAGGTTAGGTTGGTTTTTGGTAGGGTTACGGTGGGATTTGCTAAGGTTGGGTAGGGTAGGGTTAGGGTTTGGGCTAGGTGGGTTAGCCCAGGGTTAGGGTAGGGTTAGGGTTTGGTTAGGTTAGGGCTGGGTTAGGGTAAAAATTAGGCTGGGGTAGGGAAAGGTTAGGGTTAAAGGTAGGGTAGGGGTAGGCTAGGTTTTGGGTTTGTTTTGGCTAGGTTAGGGCTAGGGGTTTGGTTGGGTAGGGTTTGGGCTAGGGTTTGGTAAGGGGTTTTTCTAGGGGTTTTAGGGGGTAGGTTAGGGGTTGGTTTAAATTTTGGTTGGCTGGGTTAAGGTTTTGGGGTTTTGGGTTTGGGCTAGGTTAGGGCTAGCGTAGCTAGGGTTAGGGGTAGGGTTAGGTTAGGCCCAGGGTGGGTTACAGTTTGGTTTGGGTTGGTTAAAGGCTAGATTAGGGCTAGGGTTAGGGTTTTGGGGGAGGGGGTTAGGGTAGTTTTGGGTTGGGTTAGGGTTTGGGTAGGGTAGGTTATGGGTTGGGCAGGGTTAGGGCTAGTTTAGGCTAGGGTTAGGGGAAAGGGGGATGGCTGGGTTAGGGTTAGGGTTAGGGCTAGGGTGGGCAGGGGTAGGGTTTGGGTTTGGGGGGGTTTTATTTTTGGGGAAGGGAGGTTTGGGTTTGGGTTTGGGTTAGGACATATTTTTGGGTAGGGTTATGGTTGGTTAGGGTTTGGTTTGGGTAATTTAATTTTGCTTAGGGCTGGGAGGGTTTGGTAGGGTTGGTTTGGTTGGGTTAGGGTTTGCTTTTTGGGTATTTAGAGGGGGGTAGGGTTAGGGTAAAGGGGTTTTGGGGAGGGTTATTTGGGTTAGGGTAGGGTTTGGGTTAGGGTTAGGGTTTGGGGTTTAGGTTAGGGCTGGGTTAAAGGGTAGGTTTTGGCTGGGGTTTGGGCCAGGTTTGGGAAAGGTTAGGGCTAGATGTTGGTAGGTTGGGTTGGGTTTGGCTTTGGGGTTTGGGCTAGGTTGGGTTTGGGTTAATGTTAGAGCTAGGGCTGGGTTAAGGTTAGGTCAGTTTTTGGCTAGGGTTGGTTGGTTTAGAAATAAGGTTAGGAGGGTTAGGGTTAGGGTTAGGTTAGGGCTAGGGTTTGGGCTAAAGTTGGGTTAGGGTGGGTTAAAGGTAGGGTTAGTTTTTGGGTGGGTTGGGGTTAGGCCTAATTTAGGTAGGTTTTTGGTTAGGCTAAATCAAAGGGTATTACTTTGGGATTATAACTAAGTTTCGGGGGGGGTTTGGATTGGGGTGGGTTAAAGCTAGGGGTTTGAAGGATTTGGGTAGGGGGAGGGTTAGGTTAGTGTTAGGGTAGGGTTAGGGCTAAAAATTAGGGTAGGGTGGGTTAAAGGTAGGGTTGTTTAGGGTAGGGTTAGGGGTTTGGCTAAGTTTAAGGCTAGGGTTTTGGTTAGGTCAAGTTAAGGGGTAGGGGTACGTTTGGGATTATAACTAATTTTTGGGTAAAGGTTAGGTTTTGGGTAGGGTCGGTGGGTTAGACCAGGGTTGGGGTAGGGTTTGGTTTTTGGTTAGTTTAGGGCTAGGGTTAGGGTAAATTTAGGGTAGGGTAGGTTTGGGTAAAAAGGGGGAGGGCTAGGGTAGGGGTAGGCTATGGGTTAGTGTTAGATTTTGGCTAGGGTTGGGCTAGGTTTAGGGTTTGGAGGGTTAGGGTAGGGTTAGGTAAAAGGTTATTGCAGGTTAGGGTTAGGGCTAGCGTTTGGTTTTGGGTTTTGGTTAGGTTAGGTTGGGAAGGTTAGGTTTTGGTTAGGGCTAGGTTAGGGCTCTGTATTTAGGGTTAGGGCTAGGGTGGTTAGGTGGGCTAGGGTTAAGTTTGGCTAGGGTTGGATTAAAAGGCAGGGTTAGGGCTGGGTTAGGGCCTGGTTAGGGTTAGGGCTAGTTTTGGGTTGGGTTAGGGTTAGGGTAGGGCAAGGTTTGGTTGGGGATGGGTTAGGGATCAGTTTAGGCAGGGGTTTGGGCTGGGTTTTGGCTGGGTTAGGGTTAGGGTTAGGGTTTGGGCTAGGGTAGGGTAGGGTTAGGGTTTGGGGTTAGGGTTTGGGTTCAGGTTAGGGTTAGGGTTACGGTTTGGGTTAGGGTTTGGGTTAGGACTTTATTTAGGGATAGGGTTATGGTTGGATTTAGGGCTAGGTTTTCGGGCTAGATTTAATTTTAGCATTAGGGACTGGGCTAGGGTTAGGACTAGGGTTAGAGTTAGGTTTAGGGTTAGGATTTCGGCTAGCGTTAGGGCTAGGTTTAGAGTTAGGGCTAGGGATAGGGTTAGGGTAAGTGTTAGTGCTAGTTTTAGGGTTTGGGTTAGCACCAGGGTTAGGGGTAGGGTTAGGGCTAGGGTTAGGTTTAGGGCTAGGGTTAGGGTTAGGCCTAAGTTTAGGGCTAGGGTTTTGGTTAGGTCTAGATTAAGGGGTAGGGGTACGTTTGGGATTATAACTAAGTTTCGGGCTAAGGTTAGGTTTAGGGATAGGGTCAAGGCTCGGGTTAGCACCAGGGTTAGGGGTAGGGTTAGGGTTATGGTTAGTTTTAGGGCTAGGGTTAGGGATAAAGTTAGGGTGAGGGCTAGGGTTAAGGCTTGGGTTAGGGCTAGGGTGAGGGGTAGGGCTAGGGTTAGGGTTACGATTTTGGCTAGGGTTAGGGCTAGGTTTAGAGTTCGGGATAGGGTTAGGGCTAGGGTTAGGTAACGGGTTATTGCTAGGGTTAGGGTTAGGGCTAGCGTTAGGGTTAGGGTTTTGGTTCAGGTTAGGTCTGGGTTAAGGTTAGTGTTATGGTTAGGGCTAGGATTAGGGCTAGCTGTATTCCTAGGGTTAGGGCTAGGGATAGGATTAGGCCTAGGGCTAGGGTTACAGTTTCGGCTAGGGTTAGCATTAAGGCTAGGGTTAGGGCTAGGGTTAGGGCTCTGGTTAGGGTTAGGGTTAGGGCTACGTTTTTTGGCTTGGGTTTAGGGTTAAAGGGTAGGGCTAGGGCTTAGGGTTAGGGTTAGCAGTTTGGGTTGAGGTAGGACTAGTTTAGGATTATAGGGTTAGGGCTTGGGCTAGGGGTTTTTTTTGGCTGGGGGTTAGGATTAGGGTTAAGGGGTTAGGGTTAGGGGCTAGGTTAGGGTAGAGGTTAGGGTTAGGGTGGTTAGGGTTGGGGTTTTTCAGGGTTTGGGTTTGGGTTTGGGTTAGGGCTAGGGTTAGGGTTAGGGTTTGGGTTCAGGTTAGGGCTGGGTTTAGGGTAAGTGTTATGGTTAGGGCTAGGATTAGGGCTAGCTGTATTGCTAGGGTTAGGGCTAGGGTTAGGGTTAAGGCTAGAGCTAGGGTTACAGTTAGGGCTAGGGTTAGGATTAAGGCTAGAGTTAGGGTTCTGGTTAGGGTTAGGGTTAGGGCTATGTTTTGTGCTTGGATTAGGGTTAGGGTAGGGCTAGGGTTATGGTAAGGGCTAGGGTTAGAGCTAAGTTAAGGGCTACGGTTAGGGCTAGTTTTAGGGTTAGGGTTAGAGGTAGGGCTAGGGTCACGGCTAGGGGTAGGTCAAGGTTTAGGGCTATGGTTAGGGCTTGGGGTTAGGATTAGGGCTAGGGTTTGGGTACGGGTTAGGTTTAGGGTTAGTGCTAGGGTTAGTGTTAGGGTTAGGGCTACGGTTAAGGCTAGGTTTAGGGTTAGGGCTAAGTTTTCGGGTAGGTTTAGGGCTTACGGTTAGGGTTAAGGTTTGGGCGAGGCTGATGGGTAGGTTTAGGGCTAGGGTTAGGGCTCTGGTTAGGGTTAGGGTTAGGGCTACATTTAGGGCTTGGGTTAGGGTAGGGCTAGGGTTATGGTTAGGGCTAGGGTTAGGGCCAAGTTTAGGACCAGGGTTAGGACTTGGTTTAGGGCTGTGGTTAGGGATAGGTTTAGGTTAGGGTTAGAGGTAGGGCTAGGGTTAGGGCTAGGGGTAGGTCTAGGTTTAGGGCTATGGTTAGGACTTGGGGTTTGATTAGGGCTACGGTTTGGTTAAGGGCTCCCCACTCCCACTTTGCCACTTGCCCATCCCAGGGCTAGGGTAAATTTAGGGTTAGGGTTAAATCTAGGGGTTAGGGCTAGGGTGAGGGCTAGGGTGAGGGGTAGGGGAAGGGCTAGGGTTAAGGCGGGGGTTAGGGCTAGGTTTCAGGCTAGGTCTAGGGATACGGTTAGAGATAGGGCTAGCGTTAGGGCTAGGGGTAGGGCTGGGTTTAGGGCTAGGTTTAGGGCTTGGGGCTAGGGTTAGGGCTAGGGCTAGGGTTAGGATTCAAGCTAGGGCTTGAGTTAGGGTTAGGGCTAGGGTTATGGCTAGGGTTAGCATTAGGGCTATCTGCAGGGTTAGGGTTAGGGTTAGGGACAGGGTTAGGGTTAGGGATAGGGTTAGAGTTAGGAGTTGGGGTTTGGGTTAGGGCTAGGGTTAGGGTAAGGGATAGGGTTAGCGTAAGGCTAGGGTTAGTGTTAGGGTTAGGTTTGGGGGTAGGGCTATTGCTAGTGTTAGGGTAAGGGTTAGTGCTAGGGTAGGGTTATGTCTTGGGTTAGGGTTAGTGCTAGTTCTAGAGTTAGGGTTAGCGTTAGGGTTAGGGTAGGGTTGGGGCTAGGGATAGGGCTGGGTTAGGGCTAGGGTTAGGGCTGGGATTAGGTTTAGGTTTAGGTTTGAGCTTGGGTTAAGGCTAGGTGTACGTCTAGTTAGTGTTAGGGTTAGGGTTAAGGCTCGGGTTAGGGCTAGGGTAAGGCTAGGGTTAGGGCTAGGTTTAGGTCTAGGATTATGGTTAGGACTAGGGTTAGGGTTAGGCCTAAGTTTACGGCTAGGGTTTTGGTTAGATCTAGATTTAGGGCTAGGGTTAGGGTTATGGTTAGTGTTAGGGTAGGTGTAGGTCTAGTTAGTGTTAGGGTTAGGTTTAGGGCTAGGGTTAGGATCCCGGTTAAGGCTAGGGCTAGCGATAGGTTTAGGGTTAGGGCTAGGGTTAGTTTTGGGGTTAGTGCTAGGGCTAGGGTTCTTGATTGGGTTAGGGTAGGGCTAGGGCTAGGGTTAGGGCTAGGGTGGGGCTACGGTCAGTGCTAGATGTAGGGCTAGGTTTCGGGCTTGGGGTTAGGGTTAGGGCTAGGGTTAGTGCTAGGTTTTGGGGTAGGTTTAGGGCTTAAGGTTAGGATTAAGGTTAGGGTTAGGCTTAGGGGTAGGGTTAGGCTTAGGGTTAGAATTAGGGCTACGGTTAGGGCTAGTGTTAGGGTAGGGCTAGGGTGAAATCTAGGGTTAGGGTTAGGGTTAGTTCTAGGGTTAGGGCTAGGGTTAGGGTTAGGGTTTGGGTTAGGACTAGATTTAGGGCTAGGGTTATGGTTGGGCTTGGGGCTAGGGTTAGGGTTAGGGTTAGGGCTGTGGTTAGGGTTATTGCTCGGGTTAGGTTTAGGTTTCGCGTTAGGCCTAAGTTTAGGGCTAGGATTTAGGTTAGGTCTAGACTTACGGCTAAGGTTAGGGTTATGGTTAGTGTTAGGGTTGGTGTAGGTCTAGTTAGTGATAGGGTTAGGTTTAGGGCTAGGCCCAGGATCGCGGTTAAGGCTGGGGTAGCGATAGGTTTCAGGTTAGGACTAGGTTTAGTTTTTGGGGTTAGTGCTAGGGCTAGGGTTCTTGATTGGGTTAGGGTAGGGCTAGGGCTAGGGTTAAGGCTAGGGTAGGGCTAGGGTTAGTGCTAGGTGTAGGGCTAGGTTTAGGGCTTGGGGTTAGGGTTAGGGTAGGGGTAGGGGTTAGGTTTTTGGGTAGGTTTAGGGCTTAGGGTTAGGATTAAGGTTAGGGCTAGGCTTAGGGGTAGGGTTAGGCTGAGGGAAAGGGTTAGGGCTTCGGTTAGGGCTAGTGTTAGGGTAGGGCTAGGGTTAAATCTAGGGTTAGGGCTACGGTCAAGTGGATGGGTTAGGGCTACGGTTAGGGTTAGGGTCCGAAGACTAGAGTCGGGTTTGGGTTCAGGTTACGGCTGGGTTTAGGGTTAGTGTTATAGTTAGGGTTAGGATTAGGTCTAGCTGTATTGCTAGGGTTAGGGCTAGGGTTAGGGTTAGGGCTAGAGCTAGGGTTAAAGTTAGGGCTAGGGTTAGGATTAAGGCTAGGGTAAGGGCTAGGGTTCGGGGTCTGGTTAGGATTAGGGTTAGGGTTAGGGTTAGGGCCAGGGTTAAGGCTAAGGTTAGGGCTGGGGTTAGGGCTAGGTTTAGGTCTAGGATTAGGGTTAGGGCTAGGGTTAGGGCCAGGGTTAAGGTTAGGGCTAGATTAGGGCTAGTGTTAAATATAGGGTTAGGGCTAGGGTTAGTGCTAGGGTCAGGGCTAGGGTTAGGGTTAGGGTTAGGGTTTGGGTTAGGACTAGATTTAGGGCTAGGGGTATGGTCGGGCTTAGGGCTAGGGTTCGGAGTATAAATTTAATTTTGGCATTAGGGAGTGGGCTAGGGTTAGGGGCTGGGGTTAGGGTTAGGGTTAGTGTTAGGATTCGGCTGGATAGGGCTAGGTTTAGAGTTAGGGATAGGGATAGGGTTAGGGTGAGGGTAAGGGTTAGTGCTAGGGTTAGGGTTAGGGCTAGGGCTAGGGCTAGGGTTAGGGTTAGGGTTAGGGTTAGGGCTAGGGTTAGGGTTAGGGTTAGTGTTGGGTTCAGGTTGGGGCTGGGTTTAGGGTTAGTTTCATGGTTAGGGCTAGGATTAGGGCTAGCTATATTGCTCAGGTTAAGGCTAGGGTTAGGGTTAAGGTTAGGTCTAGGGTTACAGTTAGGGCTAGGTTAGGATTAAGGC
Organism: Ctenosaura bakeri; assembly: GCA_948474755.1. NCBI lineage: Eukaryota > Metazoa > Chordata > Lepidosauria > Squamata > Iguanidae > Ctenosaura > Ctenosaura bakeri. The sequence continues at coordinate 12,035 of CAOLHI010004509.1, read as the reverse complement.
TAGGTTTAGGGCTAGGGTTAGGGCTCTGGTTAGGGTTAGGGTTAGGGCTATTTTGTGGGCTTGGGTTAGGGTTAGGGTAGGGCTAGGGCTATGGTTAGTGCTAGGGTTAGGGTTAAATTAAGGGCTAGGGTTAGTACAAGGTTTTGGGTTAGGGTTAGAGGTAGGGCTACGGTTAGGGATAGGGGTAGATCTAGGTTAAGGGCAATGGTTAGGGCTTGGGGTTAGGGTCAGGGCTAGGGTTTGGGTAAGGGTTAGGGTTAGTGCTAGGGTTAGGGTTAGGGTTAGGGCTACGGTTAGGGCTAGGTTTAGGGTTATGTCTAGGTTTTGGGGTAGGTTTATGGCTTTGGGTTAGGGTTAAATTTAAGGCTAGGCTGACGGGTAGGGTTAGGGCTAGGGTTAGGGCTCTGGTTAGGATTAGGGTTAGGGCTACGTTTTTGGGCTTGGGTTAGGGTTAGGGTAGGGCTAGGGTTATGGTTAGGGTAGGGTTAGGGCCAAGGTTAGGACTGTGGTTAGGGCTAGGGTTAGGGCTGTGGTTAGGGATAGCTTGTAGGGCTAGGGTTAGTGCTAGGTTTAGGGTTAGGTTAGAGCTAGGGCTAGGGTTAGGGCTAGGGGTAGGTCTAGGTTTAGGGCTATGGTTGGGGCTTGTGTTTAGGATTAGGGCTAGGGTTTGGATAAGGGTTAGGGCTAGGGCTAGGGTTAGGTTAGGGTTAGGCTTAAATCTAGGGTTAGGGCTAGGGTGAGGGATAGGGTGAGGGATGGGGAAGGGCTAGGGTTAAGGCGGGCGTTAGGGCTAGGTTTAGGTTTAAGTAATTTTTTTTTTTTTAGGTTTAAGTAATTTTATTAAAATGTTAACATCCTACAAACAGGTTTGCTTATTACAAATTCAAAGTAAAAATTGGAATAACAAAATAACATTATGGAAACAACAATATTTCAAAATATTACACATTTTACATAATATTACACTTCTTCAAAGAAAGTACCAAAAGTTATTCATTTTTTTATATATATATATACATACACACCTATCATTTTACAAGTTTTACAAATTCCAGTTTTACAAATTCCCAGTAGAATTATTTATTATTACCAATATTCCAAGTCCTATTTCCCTATCAAACTTTCTCACATATTATGCTTTTATATTCATATAAAGAAGAGAAAACAATATTATGAAAATTACAATTAAAATTCCAACTATAATTAAGGTAGAAATTAAAATAGGATTAAGATTAAAATTAAAATGAGATTTATAAAATTATTAAAATTAAAATTAAAATTATTAACATATTTATGATTCTCACTTATAAGTGCATAACCTACACCTCAAGTTATGCCAGGTGTTGTTCCTGCCAGCCATGGCCAGAACTCCTTCCATCTCTTTGAAGACATCCTGCCCTTTCTGCTTCACTTAGAGCTTTTACTTTATTCGCTACAAACCGAACAGCAACGTTAACGTCCGTGTGTCTGTGTAACTAACTCTTTTTTCCTCTGGAAAACCAAAGCCAGCAAAACATACTAAGTTAACCCGTCTTACGGTTGACCAGGGAACAACCCAGAACAAATGAACAAGCCTCTCCCGTCATGCCCTCTCTTCCTTTTTCCCCCGGTACCGATGTGGTCCCTGTCGGCTTCTGGTTTCCGGCTCCAATCCAGACGCCACCGCCTCCCAAGGCTGTCGCGCCAAGTCGGCCAGTCAAGGGCGGCAGCTATCTTCTTCCAAGTTTCCTTTGGTCGACGGGCAGTCCTTTATAAAGTGCTCCGTCGTCTCCTTGGCTTGACTTCCACTAAGGGAGGCTTGTCTTTGGACCAAAAGTCTAGGACATATTTGTTCTGTTTCCTCAGCCACGGTTGGTTTCCTTTTAAATAATAGATTTGGTGGTAGAATCTCCATCGAATGTCCCACAGACCGAAGGGGATCCTCCGGTCCGTGAAACATTCGATGTTCCTGGGCACTTCTTTTAAATATGCGGACAAATGGTCCTTCTTGGCATTTTTTTCCAACTGCGGCTAAAAAACGCCACGTCCACCATTTCCAGTATACGTAACGTTTCAAATCTCGCACAGATCCCCCTTTGGTCTTAAACCACTCCGCCAAGACCCCGTTTTGCTGAATCTGACCATAGACCTCCCCGAGGGAGTCGGGGGACCGTGTGTCTCATGGCGGCTGTCACCCGGAAAGGCACCGGTTCCCTCTCTCCACCACTTCTCGGCCCAACTCTCCTTCACCCAATGTTCTGCAAAAAGAGCAACCCACCCCTCTAGGCCTGTCTGCTGACAAAGCCACTGGCTACACTTTCCAAAGTTCTGGCTGAGAAGACCAGCCAGAAACTTCCAGCACAGTGCGGGTAGGTTGAGGCCTCCCTGTTCTGTTTTCCTAAAGGCCACCGCCCGAGGCAGGGAAAGCGGCCGTTCCCAGAGAAATCGGAAAACCCGTTTTTCCGCTTCCTTCAGCAGGCTTTGTGGGGGTGGGTAGACTGCGGCCAGATTCAAAGCCAAAGGCATAGAGGTAACTCTTGATGTACACCGCCTTCTGGTAAACGTTCAATTTCCACGGTTTCCATTTCTCAAAACAGTCCTTCATTTTCTCTAACCAAAGCTGCCAATTCTTCTCCCACCCAAAAGCTTTAATGGAAAACCATAAACCTAACATTTTGTACTCCTCTAATTTCTCTAGACTTTCATTTTCACATTGTGTCTCTTGTCTCATTGTGCCCATGTTCACTGGAGATAGAAATAAGTTTTCTTCCTTTTAAAGAAAGAGATCTAATGGCTTTTCTGGAAATTAATCTGAGCCCCTGAAGCCCGCTCGTCAGCCTTCAAACACATTCAGAATTGAAACGATCTCTTACTCGATTGTTGACAAACAGAGAAACGTCATCTGCGTGGGCTGCATATTTCACCTGCTTAACCGAAACCTCCCTGGAAAAGGACACGATTCCCCCGCTGGGAGGGGGGACTCTCAGAGAACCCGTGATCCTTTCCTCGGCTTGGATTTGGCAGAGAACAGAATCCAAAATCAGGACATAGAGGAGGGGGCTTAAAGGACAGCCTTGCCCCTTGACTCCTGAACTCACCCTAATCGGAGCCCCTCTGTGCCCATTGATCTGAGGGATCACTCGTGCCTTCAAATACAACAACTGAACATACCTCACAAAATCAAGAGGGAGTCCCTTTCTTGCCAGGGCTTCCCACATAAAGGGATGGTGAACTCGATCAAAAGCCTTGGTTTGATCTAACAGCAATATTTTCCCTTCCCATTTTCCTTTTCGGGCCAAATAAAATACCTCTCGGAAACAAACACCAGAGAATCCAACATAGACCGTCCCGGAACGGCGCTGGTTTGGGAAGCCAAAACAATTTTCGAAGCTAACTTGGTCAATCTGTGCTCTTTACGAGACACTTGCCCAGTATTCTGTAATCCACGTTGGTTAAAACGATGGGCCGCCAATTTTGAGGCAAAGTCAAATCTCCTTGTTTGGGAAAGAAAATCAAAATACCTTCATAAAAGGAGTCGGTCAGGCTTTCCCTGGACAAGAGCTCATTTAAGACTTCGGGTGAACGAGGGAACCAGCCACCTAGCAAAAGTCTTGTAGAAACTCCATCCGAGTCCGTCCGGACCCGGAGCAGATTGCCCTTCCTTGCGCTATCAGCCACGTCCTGAACTTCCTTTTCCGTCACAGGAGCCACCAGATCATCCCTGTCCTGCTCGAGACAATCCTTTGACATTCCTCTCTGTAATACAGTTTCGGGGACCTTATCAAAAAACCCCTCAATATCGTCTCTGCCTATATTCTGGCCCTCATATAATTCCCCATAGAAGTCCTGCATCACGCTCTGAGCATTCCTGCCGGGTCCAACCTCACCGAGTCCTTCTCGGCATTCCTCAATCCTCCCATAACAATGGAAGCTTGGGGACTTCTAGCTCTAGCCCATTCTTCAATGTCCTCCACTGCCCCTTTTGTCGAAAATCTTGATAATTTTTTTCTTCATTTTTTGTCTGATTTGGAAATCTCTAATAACTCCTCTGGACCACTCCAACAAATCCTGATTTACCGGGAACCCCTGGTTGACCTTCCGGTGACATTTCAGAAACTGCTGTACCGCTACCTGATAATTCTGCAGATCCTTCCTATTGATGACGTACTCATAATGTTGACAGGTTTTCCTGATAGACTTTTTAGCTCGCTCCCACCAGTTTGACAATTCTCCCAAATACAGATCCTCTAACGTCAGCATGTTTGCTAAGACGGCCGCAATTTCTTCCTTGCAAGCAGCGTTACGAATCGTCTTTGGGCGGACCTCCAGAGAGGTTTCCCCCTGGGGTGAGTTCACCCAAAGCCAATTCCATAGAAAGCATAACATGATCTGACCAGGGAGTGACTGACAGTTGACAATCTAGAATCTTTAGGTCTGCAGGGGCTCTAATCCTATCCAATCTCCTTCAGCTCTGCCTTTTTGGTAACAAGTAAACTTCCCACTTCCCGGTTGGCCGTATTGACGTCAAAAATGCCTTTTTACAGGGGAGAGGGAGAAGAATTCCAGCTGATTGTCCACTTCTAAAGCCTTATCTTTGAGATTGCGGTCCAACAAGAAATTCTCAAGGACCCCTTCCTCGGGTGTTAAAATGGGTGATTTCTTCCGCTATTCTCCCTAACCACATAATTCGAGTAATCTGATAATTTGCTGCTGTTAAAGTCCCCTGCGATTAATAAATGTCTATAAGTGGAACAATACCCCTTGGATGTGCCCAAAGAGACTCCGCTGCGATGCCGCTACAGGGGCGTAAAGGCCACAAAGTCGAAAAGGCCTCTTTTCCTCCTTCCCACCCCTTAAATTCTCTACCAGGCTAAAGTCAACAATCAAACAACCTGCCAGGCAAGGCCTCCAGGACAAATTCGACATGGAGGTCCTGTCTGGCTTTAAACAAAACCGCCACCCCTGTCTGACCTTCCTCCCCGTAGGACCAAACGGATGGTCCTTTCTGCCACAATTTCGCTTGGGAGCGTTGCTGTTCATTCACCAGGTGAGTCTCTTGTAAAACCACCACATCGTGCGGCATCATTGCCAGCGGGGGAAGAATCTCCTTCGTCTCTCAGCCATCCTCAGGCCTCTCACATTCCAGGTGGTAATTCTCAGGGACACCATTATTTGTTTTTGTTTTTGTTATTTTTTTTTTCAAAGAGATCTAAATTCTAAACTATCAGAGAAGCAGGTGATAATTCCAAAATTACAATAAAATTGACCTTATTAAAACCAACCTGATTAAAAATAACCTTATTAAAAACAGTTTTTATTTTCTGCTCCCAAACAAGGAATGATTTGGGGAAACTTCCCTGATTCAATAGCATAATATAATGGCAAATCATTGTTTTGTTAGCATCCAAACCAGCACAGTCTTCTCCATCGGAAGCTACTCAGTCCAGTTCAATCTCCAAGCTCTCCGTCTCTCTGGCCTCCCTGTCCCTCGGGTTCATTTTTTCTAACTGGCTCCTCTCTACCTCCTCCGGCAAACCCGAAGGTGTAGTCTCACTCATATGGGATAGGTTTGGAGCGGTCGGGAAAACGAGGGATGATGAAGCGGACACCGAGCCATCCGGGTCAGGAGGCGGGATGGAAGAGGGCAGGGGAGGGCATCAGGAGGTCCGGGGTAGGGAGGGGTGGCAGTGGAGGGGGGAAACCGAGACCGGACTCAGCATCGGGAGGCCTCATCAATCTGCCATCAAGTTCTTGTGTACAAACTCCTACTTCTTCTGAAAATAACAGCGGTGAAGCTACCGACTCCTCGCCAAATGTCTCCTCCATCACAATCTCTCTCACCATCTCTTCAGGCAAGCCCTCAGGACTCCCACCCGACAGTAGCACCGCCTGTCCTCTACTATTGACTCTCCACTTCCCACCACCTTTCCTTTTGCTTTACTTTCCTCACTTTCCTGGTCTACCACCGGATTCCTCGTCGCTCCCTGCCTTTTGCTCCTCGGTCTCCTTGGGCTCCTTTCTGCCCTTTTGCTCCCCCTGCTTGTTTAGCTTGTCTGTCTCCCGCCCCTCGACAGCCACCAACAATTCTCTCTCACTAAAAATCCTTGGGGACTGACCCAGTCTCTTCCTCAACTCTTCCCTCCTCTTCTGCAAGGACATAGAACCTATTCTGACCCCTAACTGCCTCTTCACTCACTTTCTCCTTTCTCTGCGGGTCTCCATCTATTCTCCCCACACCCCTCCCTGGTACTATGTTCCATTCGGAACCTTTTCCTTCTTTCACTGTCTCGTGCTGTCTGTTCTCCGGTAGAGGTCCTGGGCCATGGTTACTCTCTCTGTTTTTCCGCCTCTTCTCAGGTAGCGACTCCTCTCCTTGCCTCTCAAGGTGTCCCTCAGGAGCCTCGCCTGTTCCCTGGACTGAGCTCTTTCTTTCCCCGTTCTAGCTACTTGTGGGCCTTCTCAAAGATTTTAGCATCTTGCTGGTTGTAATGAGCCTGGGGACACCAAAAATAAGTGTGTCCCAATTCACCACAAAAGTTGCACCTGATGCTGCTGTGACAGGCCACCGTCGGATGGCCCCTGGCGCCACAGCGGGAGCACAAAGGAGTGGTGCATAAACGCCTCTGGTGATCGTAAGACCCACAGTGGAAGCAAGTCTGAGGCTGGCCGCTGTACTTGGTAATCCCCCTATCGGCCCCCCAGGAAAAAATACTTGGGTATCTTTCCGTGCCTATATTCAGGGTCCTCGTTCTTAAAAGAAACCACACACCTATATTCTCCGGTCCAATAACCCTGCTCGTCTTCCTTCTTATCAGGTCCCGACAAAATGGTAGCGTCTTGAGACACCACCGAGCTACATCCTGAGCGGGGATGGTGGTGGTTCTGAAAGTTCCGGTAAGACCTTTGTATCCCCCCTAAACAGCGACCATCTCATATTCGGTCAACAACTCTGGGCTCAAACGTCTCACCGTTTTGCACTTCATCCAGAACTCTCTGTAGACCTTTTCAGAAGCTAAACAAACATCGATTTCCCTAGACCCTGGTAATTGAATCACCGCCACAATATCCTCTCTAGGGGCATCCAGAAAGAGTGTTTCTCTAAGGAGCCTCTTTGAAATATAAGCCCTGGATCCTCTCTCCGGGTCTGACCCCAGATATCTGAAGCGCACAACATCACGCATTCTCAGGATTCCTGACATCGGAAGCTTGATGAAAAAAACTGTCTAAATATTCCTCTTCCTCTCTGTCAAGCCTGAAATATTGGAGGGTCCAGCAGTGCCGGTGCCCCGCCCTGCTATGCTAGCATACGTCCTGTCTTTTCTTTGCTCCTGCGGTTTGCCACCAGTCCTCCCACCGGGCAGTTCAGGCGGCCGGGCCGACTCCACGAGGTGCCTCCCCTTGGGTGTCATCGCCACGTGTACCCTCTCCCCTCCCTCTCCTTTTCTGTGTCTGTCTGGCGGAGGGTTAGACTTACACTTTTCCCTTCGATGTCACATCAGTTTCAGAGTCCATTCTAGGCCTTGTCGGAAAACGGTCGTTACCGGAGGCATCCGTATCTTCCAATAGCCTCTTCGGCCGTGCCCGGCACCTCGTCTCATCTCGGTCGTCAAAAGGGGGTTGTTCTGTTCTCCCTGAGGGAAAGAAACACCCAAACCGGCAGCATCTTCCATTGGGGTCCCCGCAGCCCCCCATCCTGACCAAGCCCTTTTCTTTTTTGCTCTCCCACACCAAACCCGTTTCCACCCTCTCCAGCCACCAGTCCCACTTCCGTATCCACTCTATCTCCCCAAGCTTGCTCCCGTCTCGGTTTCTTGCTCACTCTAGCAGAGACCTTCCGTTCAAGGTCGGAATCGCTGATGTCGCTCAAAGTCCCTCTAAGTCCTACATTTCCCACACCTTCCCGTCGTACATGGCTCCCCATCCTCTGCACCTCCCTCCTCCCTCTCACCTTTCTCGGATCCTCACCGGTTGCTGGGGGCGGAACCGTCACACACGCCCCAGGTTGAAACTCAGGGCCTCACGTCCCGCAGGGCTCCTCTCGAGCCGCAACGCCGGGTCCAAGAATTATCCAGTTCTTCAACTTTTCCTTGATTTTCTCTTGTCTGGTTCCCTTCGCTTTTTCTCCGTCAATCAAAACCTGACTGCTTGGCAATCTTTCTGCGCTGTCGTAAGTCTGCCGTGACCATTAGGAGCCACTCCATCCAGGCTTCTCTGCTCGCCCATCTTGGACGTATTGCCCATTTGTGTCCAAACCAAAGGAGTCTGGTTCTCTGGGGCACATTCCCAGGTCCTATGGATCTCTTGAAAGGTCTTCGTCAATTGGTCCTCCCTCAGCCAGTCCGGTAGAACGATGACAGACGTCTTGGGCCTCCTGCCCAGTAGCAAACGCTCGACAATCTCCAAGGCTAAAGTCCTGGCGTAGGACACCTGCTCCTGAGACTGTTCCACCCGCAATCCTGACAGTACCGATTTGAGCAAAGGAAAACTCTTCTCTAGGATACCCAAAGTTTATCTCTGCTGTACTTTCTGAAACTGGGCAAGCGTTCTTTAGAGCCTGGGAGGGCAATGTGTGCCACCGTGTAGCCCCAGAGTTTTGAGCGTATCGTACTTGTCAAAGTCTTTGGGCAAAATAATCTCGGCCGCTTGCTCCAAGGAGTGTGGAGACATTCCGTCCAGGCTGCTGAGATCTGCCTTCTCGGGAAAGGATTGTATTTTTGGAACCTTCTGAAAGAGTTCCCTCCGCTGTGCCCCTTCTCCCTCCTCCACGCTTTGGAAATCTGTGTCATATTGGCCAATTAAATAGTCCTTTGTGACCTTTTTCCCTGGGAGAGACCTTTTCCTCCTTCCACTGTTTTCCTCTTGGCTCTTTTCTTCTGGGATTCACCCTCAGCGCCTTCCTCCTCCATCTCCTCCTCCTCACTGCTGCTTTCCCCCGAGCTCTCGCTGCTAGCGAGCAAAGAAGAAACGCCAGAGCACTCCATGCCACTCTCCCTTCGCTCTCGGAAGGAGGGCCCCTCCATCTCTCCACTCCCTCGCTTCCAGGTTCATTTGTAGGTTTTATTGGGTTAAAGGGTACAGTCCCTGCCAGCTGCCCAGCACAAGCCTCCTCTCTGCCACCTCTGGATTGCGAGGCTGCGTGTGCTTTGTTTTGAATAGGCTCACAGGACACAGTTCTTCTTCTGAACAACTCCCTGGTTTAAGTGGGGAGCGGAATCTCTATTTGTATTCAAAGCCTCTTCAACTAGAAACTTTCTACTGTGAGGCTTTGGCTCCCTGTCTCTTCTAGTCTTTGTATTTTCTTTACTTTTCTCCTCTTTGTTTTTGAAAACAAATTGGTCTAATAAAAGTCCTTTCCTCTCTTTATAAACCTGCAGGTCTCTCTTAACTTCTTCATTCTGTTCATTGATGCTGGTTACAATATTTAAGGGATTCATAGTCCTCTTGTCTTCTTTTCCCCACTGGCTTCCTCAACAGGCTCCCTGCCATACTCATTTAACTCCTGGAGGGCCTCTCTGATGGAATCCACCCCCAAGTATGCTCTGTTTTGCATTTCTCTCAGATAAAAGAACTCCCTCTGCAAACATTCTGTGGCTTCCTCTGGTTCTGTGAAAAGTAACTCTGAGTTCAAACTCTGGGTAGATTCCTCCAGAGAGTCCTAAAAACTCTCCCAGTTTTTCTGTATTCAAACAATAAGTTTCTTTATATTGATTAAAGAAAAAGAAATCCTGCAGAAAGTTTTCAGCAGTCAAACCCAGGGTTTTTCCTTCCCCCTCCTCAGGGCCTGTTTCCATGGTTACAGCAGGCTTTAGCAGCCCAGAGTTTACTTTCAGTTTTGCTGGCTGAGTTTGTTTCTCTCCTAAATGGCTGCCTGCTTCTTTTTGCAGCACAAAGTCTGTTCCTTGGGGATTCTGAATGTCTTCTTTTCCCTGGATATCTTCCTGGAGCCAAAATCCCTTTTTAATTCTCCTTCCAGTAAGTTTGTGCTGCCCTTTACAGACAGTTTCTGTTTCTGCAATGGCTGCCACGCCCTGTTCTTTGAAAGCTGACGAAAGAATTCCTCCCTCCCTTCTTCTTGGAAGCTTTTTCCTTGCAAAACCTCCTTCCCTGGAGTTTCTAATATTTCCTTGGCCCTGAAGAAAAACCAGCTAGCCCCAAATCCCTTCTCAGTTCCAGAATCCACAGTACTCACAGTGTCTCTGTCCTTGCTTGCCAGTCTGAAACACTCTTCAGTTTCTTTCTCTTTCCTTTCCTGGGCAGCCATTGCTGACTGTTACAGCCTCTGCAAGTTTTCCTGGGGGCTGAGTTTCATCTGCCCCAAACCCCTCAAAATTCTCCTTTTTGAGGTTGCCAGTTGTTGACTCCCCTGATGCCTGAAGGGTTCCACTGCCTACCCCAATTGGTGGGGTTGAGCATTTTTCACTGGATTCAGCAGAATCCATGATTTTTCTGAAAGGGATTGAGGAGCTGTAAAAAGCACCAACCTCCTCCTTTGAAATCAGGATTAGGTTTAGGTTTAGGTTTAGGTTTAGGTTTAGGTTTAGGTTTTAGGATTAAGTTTAGGTTTAGGTTTAGGTTTAGGTTTAGGTTAGGGTTAGGGTTAGGGTTAAATCTAGGGTTAGGGCTAGGGTGAGGCCTAGGGTGAGGGATAGGGGAAGGGCTAGGTCTAAGACTCCAAACTTAGAGCTTGGGCTAGTGTTAGGGCTAGGGGTAGGGCTGGGTTTAGGGCTAGGGTTATGGTTAGGGCTAGGGTTAGGGCCAAGTTTAGAACCAGGGTTAGGACTTGGTTTAGGGCTGTGGTTAGGGATAGGTTTAGGGCTAGGTTTAGGTTAGGGTTAGAGGTAGGGCTAGGGTTAGGGCTAGGGGTAGGTCTAGGTTTAGGGCTATGGTTAGGGCTTGGGGTTTGGATTAGGGCTAGGGTTTGGTTAAGGGCTAGGGCTAGGGTTAGGGCTAGGATTAGGGCTAGGGTTAGTTTAGGGTTAGTGTTAAATCTAGGGTGAGGGCTAGGGTGAGGGGTAGGGGAAGGTCTAGTGTTAAGGCGGGGGTTAGGGCTAGGTTTAGGGCTAGGTCTAGGGTTACGGTTAGAGCTAGGGCTAGCGTTAGGGCTAGGGGTAGGGCTGGGTTTAGGGCTAGGTTTAGGGCTTGGGGCTAGGGTTAGGGTTAGGGTTAGGGTTAGGGCTCGGGTGGGGCTACGGTCAGTGTTAGATGTAGGGCTACGTTTTGGGCTTGGGGTTAGGGTTAGGGCTAGGGTTTGTGCTAGGTTTTGGGGTAGGTTTAGGGCTTAAGGTTAGGATTAAGGTTCGGGTTAGGCTTAGGGCTAGGGTTAGGCTTAGGGTTAGGGCTAGGGTGAGGGGTAGGGCTAAGTAGAGGGTTACGATTTTGGCTAGGGTTAGTGCTAGGTTTAGAGTTAGGGCTAGGGATAGGGTTAGGGTAAGGGTTTGGGTTCAGGTTAGGGATGGGTTTAGGGTAAGTGTTATGGTTAGGGCTAGGATTAGGGCTAGCTGTATTGCTAGGGTTAGGGCTAGGGTTAGGGTTAAGGCTAGGGCTAGGGTTACAGTTAGGGCTAGGGTTAGGGTTAAAGGGTAGGGTTAGGGTTCTGGTTAGGGTTAGGGTTAGGGCTATGTTTTCTGCTTGGATTAGGGTTAGGGTAGGGCTAGGGTTATGGTAAGGGCTAGGGTTAGAGCTAAGTTAAGGGCTAGGGTTAGGGCTAGTTTTAGGGTTAGGGTTAGAGGTAGGGCTAGGGGTAGGTCAAGGTTTAGGGCTATGGTTAGGACTTGGGGTTAGGATTAGGGCTTGGGTTTGGGTACGGGTTAGGTTTAGGGTTAATGCTAGGGTTAGTGTTAGGGTTAGGGCTACGGTTAAGGCTAGGTTTAGTGTTTGGGCTAAGTTTTCGGGTAGGTTTAGGGCTAACGGTTAGGGTTAAGGTTTGGGCGAGGCTGATGGTTAGGTTTAGGGCTAGGGTTAGGGCTCTGGTTAGGGTTAGGGCTACATTTAGGGCTTGGTTTAGGGTTAGGGTAGGGCTAGGGTTATGGTTAGGGCTAGGGTTATGGCCAAGTTTA
>CAOLHI010004508.1:0-113171 GCA_948474755.1 Ctenosaura bakeri | reverse complement strand
GGGATGTTAAAACATCTATAGCTGAACTGTTATTAGATTACTTTGAGGTTAAGGATCTGGAGTAAATATAATAGAGACAATAATAGAAGTATGTTCAATAATAGAAATAAGCAAAAATTACTATAATGTTAGGTGGAAATGTTGGAAGATAAGAAAATGCAGTAAATTTTTATTTGTAAATACAGAAAAACAGTTGTTATTCTTTTTTAAAACTAATGATTTTTGTATATAAAAATGATAAAATAAAAAAAGCCGTTAGTGATAAGATATGGAAGTCTGCTATTCACAGGGGAAAAACAAAAAACAAAAAAACCAGCTAATGAGCTACATGTAAAGTAGTACTTTGATACTAAGCATGGATGTGGAGTAATATTTCAAGTATAACTATTATGCTTTGAGTTCTTAAATATCCACTATGTGTTTCAACACTGGACAAAAAATTGCTACCATTTTCCCTACAGTGTGCAAGACATTTCCTACAATTTCCATCTCTCGTTTTTTCCCCAGGTAGCTTTTCACTCAGAATTGAGCAATATTAATTTGATTTTTTCTAAAACAAACTTTTCCTTTGTCTTAGATCAAACTCATAACTACAGGTAACAGAGGACACACTTTGTAAGCAGGTGGTCCCAAGTACAAACTTTAGCACTTGAAACCAAATAAATCAGGCATCTTTCTCCCCCTACATCTCTCTCTAATTTTTCTAATCAAACATTTTTGCATGGAATGGAAAGGGAGTGCTAACTTATTTAGGCAACAAAACATCTTAGGGCAACTCTGGAAGGGACTATTGTTCCCCTATTTAGAACTTTCATGTCCCAGAGTTAGAGGAAACAGGAGGAGCCAAGGAAATTATCTCTATGATTCCAGCATGGACTTCAGTTTGTCTTTATATTTCCATATTTGTAGGAACTGTTGGATGAAAGCTTTGCTCAAGAAATCAAACAAATGTAAAGAAGTTGGAGGTGGGTGACAGAAAAGAACTATCACTTTAACATTCACAGAAGGAGTTCTGGCACTATCTGCAGATCCAGTATAAAATGGTTCCTTTCCACCATTCCATAGACAAAAAGCTGACCAGACTGGCAGTTTCATCTTACTGCAGTACTAGTGTTGGGACAGCATCCACCATTATATCTGAGGGCAGGAGGCTAGAGTGAGGGGGTACAGGGCAGTCTGTGCGATGCATGCAGCTCTGATCACTCCCATCCTATAGGATCTGCCTGAGAGAACGGCCTTGCTCTGCATAATGGTGGTGCTGGCCCTATTTGACATTGCCTTCTTCTGAACACTGTCTACTTCAGCCACAGCAGCTCCCCAGGTTCTCACACACAACTCTAAAAGGACTTGTGACTCAAGAACATTTTAACTGGAGGTGGCAAATTCTGTTGAGAAGGAAAGGGAGATGTGGCATGGCTTATTGCTAACAAGACTGTCAGAGAGTACAGCAGGTAAAGTGCCTGATTCATAGCCAACTAGTCCCAGGTTTATTCCCTGCCATTTCCAGTTAAAAGGTTGTTTGAGGCTTCCTCCTGAGACTGTGGGCAGCCAAAAATCAGTCACCTCTGTGCTATGTTTCTTCCTGTTTCTCCCCATTAATCATATTCCTTTTCTTAGTGGTTTTTTTTTAAAAAAAATAAAACCTTTAGCAGAGGGTCTATTGTTATTTGGGAGAAGTATGCACTGTCCATCCTGAACTTAGATTAATTCTTTGCAAGGGCTTCCACTTCTTATAGAATAATATTGTACATCGTCATACAGCAGTGACTCTTAACCTATCAAAAGATGTGAAGATTCTTCATTTTTTTATATATATATATAACATGTCTGAAAGAAAGCAACTTCAGAGATTCAAGGCAATGTTATTTAATCTGACAAGAGAGGACATATTACATCGGTATGCAGATTCTGACTTTCAAAATCGTTAAGGTCAAGACCATATTGAAGGATCTCCTCCTCAAATGCAAATATTAAATCAAATATTCAAACCTAAGGGCCTGAGCAGAGATTTACTTTTAAGATTAAGAGGAATAAAATAAAGGAAGCTAGTAAACCCACATTCATAAAGAAAATCCAGTTAATGGAAAATGTATGACAAGTATAAAAAGATAAGCTTAAATATATAGCAAGAACAAAAGATACTTTTATAGCAAATGTAAGGACAAGTCTTCTGCCTTGTTTCAGTGAGTCCAAGAAACAAGTGAACAAGTGCAGAAGAACACAGCTAGTGGCCCTACCTATAGCTTTCAACTAGGAAATATTTCAAAGGGATAAGACAATAATAGCACATTGCTCTGTCCTACCTCATGAATATCTTGGAACATACTGGACTCTGAGGATTATACCAAAGGCCTTTATATTTGCTACTTTCCACTGATCGATGAGGAGAAAATCAAACTGCAGTAAATTTGAGTATGACTGATTGTTACATTACACTCCCCAATCGCTCAAACCCTAGACTGATAGTGGTGGTGGTGATGGGAAACACCTAATTAAGTCAAGGCTGACTTCAGAATTACATCTGTTGACTTTGTCGCTTGTTTATTTCTTTTATAGCCCTCTTTTCCTCTAATGAACATTAAGTTATCACGAAAGAGACAAAGTCTGGGAGGAGGGAGAGAGGAAGGGGCTATCTCAAGAACCTAGTGAGTTACTGCTGACACCATCTTTGTTTCTGTTTCTGCTTCTGCTTTATTAAACCCCATGCTTTGCATTCTTCCTAGACCAGGTAAATGAGCAATGCTCAAACAAAAAAATTAGCAAACTTTATGAAAACTGGATTTGCAGTCACTGTCCGAGCTGGGTCCTGCATATCGTATTTGTAAAGAGTAACATACTTATCCCTTGTATAGAGCATGGATAAATTACTATGTTTTATTGAGAAGTAACTGGAGAAACTGGCTACTATGAGAAAAACAGATTGAGTTGTAGGTAAGATTCTATGAATGAAAAATGGCTCTAATATGTCTGCAATAAAAGAAATCAACCAGGCATCCAAAATTATAGGTTAAGGTATACAAAGAAGCTGATGCAAGATTGCAGTGTTCTTGTGCCTCATAAACTGAGAAAAATGTGCTACAAAACGAAATCTCATAAAATGGGAATTTGGAAGAATTTAGGGAGATATTTTTGGTTTTTTATTTCAAAATGTTTTTATATATTTCAAGATTTCATTCTAATCTATCTTTAGGATGGAATAAACTGACCTGAAGTTTATATGGACTTGTACAATTGGATTTTGAAAACAGACAGATAGACAGACAGACAGACAGACACACACACACACACACATACTTTATATAACCAATTAACAGTCTGCATGAATATATAGTGGTGATTTTCAGAGAAATGCATCTCCAAACAGAGGATACATGTTTGCATTCAATGTAGATAGATCAATGACGTAGCTAGAGCTTTTGCCACCCGCGGGCAGTCCCTGAGTTTGCTGCCGGGGGGTGGTCCCCGAATTTTCCGCCCCTCTCCAGGGAGGGAGGACTTATCCAAAATACCAAATATTGGGTGAATACCAAATATTGGGTGAGTGGCATTGGGTGATTGGACTCTGGGTGTTTGTGCTCCGAGGGACACTCTGCATGTACTCAGAGACATGCCAGCATTCCTGTGGTGGTCAGCACTCTCTCTCTCTTCCTCCTCCCTTCCTCCTCGGAGAGTCATCTCATCTCAGAGGTGGGGGGAAGGTGGGTGCCTCTCCCCACCTCCTCATGGCCCCTCCTCTCCTCTCCTCCCCTCCCCTCCCCTCTCCTCCTTTTCTCCCTCCCTCCTTCTCTGCCTGAACCAGAGGTCTGCCAGTGTCAGCGCTGCTGCTTTGGGTGGAAATAGGTTTGACTCCAGATTCGGAGGGAGAGAGGGAGGGGAGGAGAGGGGGGAAAGGACAGTCCCTTTTCCTGGGGTGGCATACCCCTCGAGCAGACCTCTCTGGGAGGCTCCAGTGCCCGTCTAGTCGCTGGACATCTGCCAGCATGTGGAGGGTGGCCCGGTGCCGCCAACAAAAACATGCTGCCCAGGGACCCCTGCCCCCCCTTGGTTCACCACTGGGATATATGCTAATTTAGTGAGACTAAGGCCAGCATCTTCTTAGTAAGTCCAACTTACAGCTCTGGCTGGTCTAGAGACTGGAATTCTGTCCTGAACATGTGAAAACAAAAATCTCAGCCATAATTCACCTTTTCAGTACAAGAACCACCTTAAGATGGTAATTTTCATGTTGGATATGCATCCAACTATTTCCCCTCTACTGGACACACAGCACTAACATCATCGTCATGGATCTGGGGCCCCCGGGAGCTCCCTGAGGATGTCTGCTGCAGTGCTTCAGCAGAAGAAAAACAGCTGTGCACACGTATGCTGTTCCCTTTCCTCTCCAGACACAGAAATGACTGTGCAGGGTGGAGTGGGGTTAGATATACTGAAAAGATGGGATGTAGTGGCTTCACCAGGGGATGCATTGTAGCTCTGTGCCAGAAATATGCTTCACAATGGAGGACCTTGGCCTATAATTTAAAGGGAAATACAATATACTTCGCCATAGCAGGGAAGATTATGACGTCTGTGCCCACTCAGTCTGCCCGAATGCTATCAGTAGACAATTCCAGTGTTCCTGCTCTCCCTTCATTTGGCTCTTTATTGAACAGTGCCTGGACTAGATAATCCTTCAAGCAGAGGACACCTTCAAGTAGAGGACTGTATTCCATAAAGTAAGATGTAGGGCTAACTTGACACAGAAAATAAATTCTCTGGGTCATTCTGAAGAGGCAACAAAGAAACCATCTTCTAAAACTCTGCAACTGCAAGAGGAAAAAATGGCTAGTGGTTAAAAAAAGAAGGAGAGAATAGAATGAAGAAGTATAAATATTATTGTGATACTTAGAAATACTAAACCAATCTCTTTCAGGGGCATTTATTCTGTTGGGAGAAAGATAATTTAGGCATTTTTGCTCTGAAAGCATAAAGCAAACAGAACAACACCTGGAAGATGACAATGAATCACTGGTAATTGTTCTTTTTTTTTTCAACCACATATTTTGTGTGAAAGTTTATTAATCTTATTTATATTTAAATGTATAGACTGTGTTTCAATCACTGGAGCCCCCAGAGTCGCTTATAGTAAAAGCAAAACACATTATAAAAGCTTCATAAAACATATTGCAAAAGCCTCATAAAAGAAAATGCAAGGAAACAAAAGCAGCCCACTTCAGTTTAAAATTAGAATCAATTTTCGTACTCACAAAGCTTAAAAGATTTTTTTGGGGAAAAAAAGAGATATCTTTACAGATGTCTCAAGATTGTTAACAGAGTGTGCCTGTTGAACTTCCCTGGGGAGGGAATTTCACAGTACTAGGCATACTGACAAATCTTTGTTTCTTAAATACTGGAGTATGGACAGAGAGCATGTCCCCTTGAAATTTTCAGACCTATGATATGAACACTAAAACTTGTACCTTGACAGAAAATAAATCTGTAATCAACGAATCTCACAGAGAAAGGGGCTCATGTGATACCTGCTGCAAGAACCACACCACAATTATTCTGCCCATTTCTTTTCAAATTGCTTCTCCAGACAGGTCATGTAAAGTATATTATAGCATTTAATCCATGTACATCATCAGGATTACTGATTGTCCTTTGGTATTTGCTTGGTATATCAGTAAAATTTTTGGTAGTTGCACTGGGATACAAACACCCAGGACATTAAGAGATCAGTTTCAGGTGCATTCCCAAGCCATGAACCTATGTGCCCTCATCCAGGACCAGTCATGTCCACTAAATTTAGGTTGCCAGTGCCCCCTACTATTAGCTTCTTCATCTTTTCTGGACAGAGCTTGGATTTGTTCATTCTCATCCAATTTTTCATTGATCTCAAATGATAATTTACAAACAGGCTAGCACAACTGCTGTGTCAGGACAGGAGACACAGAATTGGATGCTATTAGGATATTGATGACACAGTTCTCCAAATCAGTGAGGAACGTTTTTCATGGAATTACTAAAGAATATGGGAAAGATTACATTCTGCACAAGGGCAAGAACAACAGTTACCCAGAACACTTTACACCTATTAATATCATAAGGCATGTTAACTACGGCCATTTCTGCCCTACACAGTTATAGTGCTATTATTCCATTTTCAACCTCCTGTGGAATTCTGGGGTTTGTAGTTTACTGAGGCCAAGGAGCTCTCTGGTTGAGACTTCCAAATGCCTCTCCCTAAACTACAAATCCCAGAATTTCATGGGATGTTGAAAGTCTCAACACTATAACAGTGTAGGATGGAAATGGCCAATGTAGGATACCTTACTGGACACCAACTCTGCACAGGTGGTCCAAAGGATTATGAAAATCATTGGTATCAAAAGAAACTGAACCAACAGAACCCAAATGGTCACCCCACAAAGTAACCAATATCATTTTGCATCCTGTACTCTGACTGAAAGTCAGTTCAAAATAGACCTAAATAATCTAAAAGTGCTGGAAGCTGATAGGCTTTGGTATTCAGCCATCCTGGCAAAAGAAGGAAAGGAAAAGACAGAGCACAGCAGAACAAAGCAAAAAAGAAGCTGTTTTGCACTACAAAACTTGCAGGTATTGGATGGTAGCATTTTCTACACATGAAGCTAGTTCCTGTCAGCAGGAACTGAGAATTTTATGTACTAATACTGCCACAATCACCAAAGAGAACAGTCTTATAAATCTATCTCAGTTTGCTGCAAGAAACTTTGTACCACAATATCACATGTCATTTGCATTCAGGAACAGTATTGCTGCAATAAAATTGTTTATAAATTTTGAAAGATAAGCTTTGAAATGAACAAATAAATAAACAAATAAATTGAAAAATAATGTGAAGGATGAATGGCAGATGATACTGTATCTGCTGTCATTTTTAGTAGATGGCAATTTTTCCATCATCTGTGGGAATGAATTTTAAATAGCTTCACCATCTGATTTGGGAAAGCCAGCAGATTCTTGAAAGTTGTTTATGAAAGACAGGAAAAGAAATGAAGACCTGTTCAGGCATTTGCCTGAACAAATGCTAAAGATAAAACCAGGGGGAGGGGGTGGTATGAATTCGCATGTCAACTGGCACAGAAAATTCAGAAAGTGACCATAAGACCAAGCAAGGGAAACCATTCTGAAGTAAAAATATTCTCAACATGGACATTTTTTAGAAGCTGCAGAGTTACTAGGTTCCTAAGAATTTCAAGGAAAAGCAGGTTAAATGTTTCCAGGGCTTTCTAGCACCACCATAGGTTAACTGCCATATTCCACTAAAAACAGTAGGAGTAAGAAATGAAAAGGAAAAGGCTCGACACTTTTCACTTGGTGCTTGCTTAGTAATTTTCCTTTGTGGCTTACTGACGGCTGTTTCACGATTGGTTAATCAAGTACATTGTACATATCGAGTACAGTGGACTCTCTGTGTATGCGGGGGTTTCCTTTAGAGGAACCCTCACAAATGAGGAAAAATGTGAATGCTCACATTGCATTACATTCAATGGTGGCAATGTGTGCGCAGATGTTTCAATGCATGCCACCACAGTTTTAGGTACAGGGACAGAAAGCTTTGCTTGAGCTGGAAATTGCCATGTGGATGTCACAG
This sequence comes from Ctenosaura bakeri, assembly GCA_948474755.1. Classification (NCBI taxonomy): domain Eukaryota; kingdom Metazoa; phylum Chordata; class Lepidosauria; order Squamata; family Iguanidae; genus Ctenosaura; species Ctenosaura bakeri. The sequence goes on along the minus strand of CAOLHI010004508.1, from coordinate 105,553 downwards.
GTAAGGAAGGCCCACTGTATGCTCCTATGACTTGCTATATGTTATAATATGTTGTTGCTGGGTAGACTTTCAAAAATGGCTATAAATGGGGAGATGCATGTGTGCTTCAGTGCCAGATAGCTCAGTTTAAATACTGGCATCTTCCTTGGCATGTTACTAAGCACATTGTTCTCTTAATGAATACCTCCATTCTTGAACCCAAAAGGGACATATTTTCCTTACAATACCCTGCTCCGTAAATCTCTGAGCACCCTGTACTAATTTAGGCCTTTGTGCCATGACTACACAGAGCTCTAAAGAAGGCTCAGTAACTTTACCTGAACACTTATAAAACTCCCATGACTGGGAAAGTGTAATTTATATCTAGCTGCTTGGGGAGATGGCTTACAAGTGATACATGTCCCTTTCCACGGTTTTAGCCCCACAGATATTCAGGCTAATGCCTGAGCAGGGCTTGAATCACCAACACAACTTTAATACCATACGAGGGAAAAGCAGACAGAGAAGACGCAAAGAAGTCTTGTTTATTATAACTTATTTTAAAAGGAGTAAATAGACAATGGGCTCTTTCTCAACAGTGAAACTTTGAACAAGGTCTTAAGAATGACAAAGAAAATAACAACTGCAAGGGTGGCTATTTTAACAACATGCTCTAAATCAGCCAGGCTGGTTATCCAAATGCTAATAATGTAACCATTTTTAATTGTGCAAGTAAGGATGACAAACACATCGTAGACATTTTATGGGGCAAGGGAACAAGCAGGGCCCCGGAAAAAAATTATGATTAGGAGGGCCAGGTCAAGGGGCAGACTTCTCCCCCTGTCCCATCACCACTGTCATATTGGTAAAAGGTTAGGGAAGACCTGGAAGGGCCTGAAAGACCCTGCATAAAAGCAGAATTGGGATACCTTGATCCTGCAGATGTTTCTGAACCACAGTCCCCATTACCTCTGACCACTGGCTACAATGGCTAGGACCAGTGGTGGAGCTTGGAGTGTGTGGAGGGGAGGTGGCCGGGGCTATGACACGGGGGCATTGCCATGGTGCAGGGGTGTGTGGCCGTGGTGCGTGGGGGCGTGACCAGAGCGTGCAGGGGCAACATTGCTGACCAGGGCAAACCACCCCCATCGCCTCCCCGTCCCTTCGCAACTGGCTAGGACTCATGGAAATTGAAATCCAACAACATATAGAGGGACATATATTCCCCATGCACTAAAAAAATAGGGAAGGATAGAGAAGGAAGAAAAGTCCTCTAATTTCTTATTTACACTGCCCTTCACCCCCACTACTGTTCCCTCATTATTATGGTTCTTAGTGCTGTTGCTATTATTCATTTTGGGATTGACACAGTGTTACAGGGTTGCCTTGGGTGAGTAGCACCAGCAGAGGCAGACAGGCATCTGTGTCTGGTATATCTATAAAAAAGGCACACAGAAGTCCACACAGTAGGTTTCAGTGTCACTATCTGCCCATGTGATTATCCTAAGATGTTTCCAATTTGAACACATGAGTGAGTAGCCACAATTAGGGGTCCTTCCACACTACACTGTTATAGTGCTATTATTCCACTTTCAAAATCCTGTGGAATTCTGGGGTTTGTAGTTTATTGAGGCCCAAGAGCTCTATGGCTGAGAATTCTAAATGCCTCTCTCTAAATTGCATACCCCAGGATTCCACAGGATGTTGAAAGCGGAATAATAGCACTATAATAGTGTAGTGTGGAAAGGCCCACATTTTTTTTTCTTTTTCTCTTTGGCCGGAGAATCTAGAATGAAACAAGATTCCAGTCTAACAGGGATTCATGCAGATGTATTAGTTTTGACCCTGCTCACATTATTATTGGGCCCTTCCTACACCTTCCCTACACTATTTTTGGCAATGTCTGAGGATCTATACACATTTAAGAGATCCTCCATTTGCTTTGCAGAAAATCTGTCCACAGTATAGAGGACCATTCCCATAACTATGCTATGGGAGCTGGAAGTGGCATCATGACTCTAAATATGATATTATTGCAAAGCTATGGTTTGATGGACAAACACCACAGGAAAATATTTAACTTAATACGGCTGCTTCTGGCTTCCATCAATAAATCTCTGAGGGCATTTACCCTTAGATCAGCAGTTCCTAACCCACTTCTTCCATAGCAGTTGTGTCGGAGTTGTTACAGGGAGGTTACTCTAAGCATAACATGTTCTTTTGTAGTCTTGGCAAAAGGTGGCCAGTAGATCAACACTAAGAACTCAGAGGCCCTTTCCAATCTATATAGTTCTTTATACTTATTCAAAGGAGCAAGCTTCTTTAGCTGTGGTTTCTAAGGATACAACAGGGGTAGGAATTACACAGTCCTCCAAATGTTTCTGGAATGACAACTCCTAGCAGCCTTAACCAACTGATGTGTTGTTGTTGTTGTGGTTGTTGTTGTGTGCCTTTAAGTTGTTTCCAACTTATGGCAACCCTAAAGCAAACCTATCATAGGGTTTTCTGGGGCCTGCGAATGTCTGACATACTCAAGGATACCCAGTGGGTTTCCATGTAGAGCTTCATAATTCCTACCTCTGGACTAGTGCTACCATACCAGATGCATGCCTACAGGTGTGGGTGTACACTATTGAAGAAACATATTCAGTGCCCCTACATACATTAAATGTTAGTGACTTTCACACAGTTATAGCACTATAATTCCACTTTAACTTTTAACTTTAAATTCCACTTTTAATTATGAAGCGCTACATGGAAACCCACTGGGTATCCTTGAGTATGTCAGATAGGAGCCCTGGTGGTGTAGTGGTTAAACGCCAGTACTGCAAGCCACAAGGTTGTGAGTTCGATCCTGCCCGGCTCCAAGGTTGACTCAGCCTTCTATCCTTTTGCAGGTCAGTAAAATGAGTACCCAGCTTGTTGGGGGCATGTATAGAAATGTTTTGAAATACATGCTATTTGTAAGTTGTTCGCCGCCTCGATCCATATGGAGAGGCGGGATACAAATAAATAATAATAATAAAAAAAAACTGCAGCTGAGGGCCAGAGAGCTCCTCTTGTGCCCCTGACTGAACTACAAAGCCCAGGATTCCATAGGATGCTGTTATGGCAATTGAAGTAGAATCATAGTGCTACAACTGTATGAAAACGAGCTTGGTTCATTCTGTTGTAGCTACAGATCTGTAAAGCATATTTGACCTCAGAAAGTCTTTTTTCTCCCTTGCTTTATTTTAGTTATAGAAGTTAAACGCTTTCTTATCAGAAGCCCTATTAGAGCTCAAGGTCAACCCTGTTCTCAGTAGGCATTTCTGAATATTAAACATCTTCATACAATGTCTCTTGAAACGTTATCAAGATACAAAGTCAGAATACTTTCTCTACTCACTATGTATAAAATATTTGCCTTTAAACCTCACTGTCTTGTAATACATTTACTTACATATACTATCAAGCTTTTCTCATGGTTAATTTGGCATATTTGTTCTAGGTCTTCAAAGAACCTAGAATCTTGGTGAGCAAACAACTGAATGAATAAAAATTTTTGGATCTACATGGATTTGTGTTGCTTACAAAACTGATGCTATCTGAAAAGATTTTATAAGATTAAATTTTAATTGAGACAGACAAATAACTCTCAGTTTTAATGTGAATGCAACCTATTTCCTGAATGACTGACAACTTCTTGACTTCAACTTAATACAGCAAAACAGGAACCTGGTCTATACAGAATTCCCAAAGGAGCTTAGTCTTCCATGAACACCTGGAAATATAATAATCGGTACTTTATTTTTAAGATTGATTAACATATGATTTAATTTCATTGACCTTCAAATGTACAATTAGACTTTTATTAAGTTGTAATGAATTAGAATTAGTACATTATGTGGAAGTGTTACATAATGTGACAGACACTATTTCTTCCCTCTATAATTAAATCAAGACATGGAGTAATAGATGACTAAGGTGACTGTTACTGCAGTGCTGAACCTGTCTCTTACATGTCACACAGCTAAAACCAGGTCCAGATTGCAATACTGAATATCATTAATATATGGTATTTACATACCTGCATTTCCAACACAGCGTGCATAGCTTTTTAATAAGATATGCATTATGTCCTGGAAAATACTATTAATATCAGTAGTAATAGGGCTCTGCATGAAGCCGTACATCCTTCTTAAGCTATATTTTTACTAAAATATTGATCCACATGCATAGAATCTCTATCAAAAGCAAGGAGGAAACAGTTGAGGCTTTGCTTAGGTCAGATTATCTGCAAGATTACTTTCTCCACTATGAACTTGTTTGCTGTTGTGTGCTTTCAAGTAATTTCCAACTTCTCATAATCCACTGGGCTTTCTTAACAAGATTTATTCCACAGAAGTTTGTCACTGCCTTAATCTAAGACCAAGAGAGCGTGACTTGCCCAAGGAGGTTTCTATGACTGAGTGGAGGTTTCCATGACTGAGTTGAACCCTAGTTTCTCAGAGTACAAGGCCATTTCCACACTATACTGTTAGTGCTATTATTCCATTTTCAACATCCTATGGAATCCTGAGGTTTGCAGTTTAGGGAGGGGCCTTTGGAATTATCAGCCAGAGAGCTCTCTGGCCCCAGTGAACTACAAACTCCCAGATTCCACAGGATGTTGAAAGTGGAATAATAGCACTATAACAGTTGGCCCCAGTCGAACACTCAAATCAGCACAATATACCAGCTCTCACTATAAACTTGGCTATATAATATAAACATCTCTATTCCTCCTTACAAAAATTTAAGGAGTATGTTCTGGGTTATGTGAACAGGATCCTCTTAGCAATTGCACTGAGCTTTCAGGACTTTCATCCTGGAGAGTTGCATCTTCCCTCTTTGCTCATCTTCCACTGGAAGGCAAAGAATTTCCTATTTAGGTTGGTCCTTGGCCTGTTTATTTCGTCTGGTAGCTTATATTTAATTGGACATTGCTTTTATCTGATTTTTTAAACAAGTTTTTTAATATGAGTATTTTGGTCATATTGAAATATAATATTTGTCATTAACCAGCACAGGGGTCTTGTTGTTGTGTGCTTTCAAGTCACTTCTGACTGATGGTGACCCTAAGATGAACCTGTCACAAGATTTCCCTGACAAGCTTTACGCTAAAGAGATTCACCACTGCCTTACTCTTAGGCGCAATGGAGATCTGAACCCTGGCCTCCTAGAGTCCGAGTCCAAAACTATTATCCACTATTAAAAGGCATGACAGAAATGAAATTAATATTAAACCATTAAAAAACAGTGTTCCAGTTACATCTGTGCACAGCATCCTGTTGTATGCATCCTGATTTTTTTTTTCTATTGCAGAGACACTGAAATTGTGGATTGCATAATGAACTACTTTCACTAGGAACAGATGGAAAATATCAAAAATTTGGAAACTTTCAAGGCCACGTGAAAGGGAAACTGTTGATGAACCTGAAAACTTCTGATGAAAATTACTTTTTGGTAATGTTTTTAAAATTAAAGAGGAAGTAAGAAAGGCAATTTATACATGGATATAAAGTAGTAGCAGCTGGTGTTTTCCATGACAGAGAAGTGGTGAATTCATTCTGTGTTTTAGTCTGAACTGTAAATGAGTTATCCAAGGCGTTGAACACTACCCTCAAAATAGGTCTAGCAGATTGGAGAGCTTCTTTAACATTCAGCCTAAGACCAGAGTGAATTTCTAGCCCCCACTGACATTGCAGCCACCACCTGACACTATGTAAAAAAATTTCCAGCAGCATGCAGATTTAAATGCATTAAAGTTAATATCCAAGTTAGACTTCGTTGGATTGCACCTCCCATTATCCTTCACTACTGACTATGCCAGATAGGCCTGATGAGAATTGAATACAATTATATCTGTGGGTTGACATATTTCCCAACCATTCCTCGAAGAGCTGATATAAGTTTGTGCCTGCTTAAGAGAGACTTGAGTTGGTAAGGCAAGTTTATCAGGCTAATTGGGTCATGCTATGAAAGGATACTTGAGAAGGTAGTAATGAGGGAACCCAAAATCAGAAAGCTGGTCCCTTAGTGCAAGGCAAAGTAGCAGACCATGTAGCTGCAACTTCAAGATAGCAGCAGGAAAAAGGGAGTTAGCTTACAAGCATGCTCTTAACATGCACACAAGTGAGAACTGACTTTGGCAAAGCTGAGAGTCTTCCTTTAATGAAAGATTAATTTAACATACGATAAACTTTCATTTCTGTTTGGTTTTATCACCCTTGTTTAAAGATGCTCATCCTAAATAAAAAGTTGCCACCCTTGGTTGTTCCTCACAACCTTAGCTACTCCTGTTACAAGCCAACTCAAAGTTTACGTAGCTGCTTTTGCCAAGTCTTCATCATACAAGGAGGACAGGAGAGATCAACTCTTGTACAGTGAAATCGTTGGCAAGAAAGAGGAGGAAAATGGAATGAAATTCTTCCATGCAAGGCAAGCAGGCACAGAATCAGATGTAGAGTTGGATAGAGCATGTCACAGTGATCTCACCACTGCAGGCAAAGCCATGTGATGGGAGTGACAGAGGATGATGAGGTTTCTCTCTAGATGTATAAACTGGAAGGTTCACTCCAGTTTGAAACTACCTTTTGGATTGCATTTATTTTGCAGTTTCATTGAACTGCATAGGTTGCACATAAAACATGCATGGCTTGGTGCATGCTGAGAAACAGTGCAATCATCTTCGTACAGAGAAACTGACAAAGGAAGCATGGAGACCAAGTGCATACTGGATGCTCAGCACCAAGTGACCCTCATGGTTGCATTTCCTTTTCAATTTCAGTAACTCATCAGCTAACAAGCAAACAGGTCATTTCCACACTACAGCCCTTTTTGCACTGTACCTTGTCGCGGCAGTGGGGAGTGCTGCTCGCGTCAGCAGCTCATGACAGCCCTTCTTCCTCCTGCATTGGCTTCCTCCTTAGCGTGACCGTCGCCCTAGCACTCCGCCCCTTCCTTCCGCAGCGCAGTCCGGGAGCTGTAGGCTGCGCTGGGGGAAGGAAGCGCGACCCGCCCGGCTCGCCGACGCACCGCACGCAGGTAAGTGCGCGAGGGCGCCACAAGCATTGCGTGAGCGTGAGGCATTTTTGGCTTAAATCTGAAAATCAAAAAATGCATGTGCACCCCGCTTTAGCCTCGTGAGCTTTGCGCGAGTGGGAGTGCATCGTACAGAGCGGCGCTCCCACTTGTGCAACGCTCAAGGGGCGCTCACGCTAAAAAAAAACATGCGAAAAGGGCCTACCCTATTATAGCGCTATTACTCCACTTTTAACATCCTGTGGAATTCTTGAGTTTGCAGTTTAGGGAGGGGCATTTAGAATTCTCAGCCAGAGAGCTCTCTGGCCTCAGGAAACTACAAATCCCAGAATTCCACAGGATGTTGAAAGTGGATTAATAGCACTGTAACAGTGTAGTGTAAAAATGGCCTAAGACAGAGAATTGACTGAACTTTTTACATTTCTGAAGTTTCAAAAATACAATACAAGGTGCTGGTGAATCCAAGCAGACAAGCAAGAATTAATTTTGCTATTTTGATTTATTTTCAGAGCACTATGAACACTACTTCAGCTGAGTTTATGGCTACACATCTCATGGTATATTCTTCTAACAGGATCTTAGCTAGCCGGATAGTGAACAAGGACAAATTCAGAACCACTGGCAAAATTCTTTGAGAATTCCTGGAGAAGCGATAAGTCCCAGCAGATTGGAGGAGGGCAAATATTGTTCCCATTTTCAAAAATGGGGGGGGGAGATCCCAAACAATCATCGCCCAGTCAGCCCAACATCAATACTTGGAGAGATTCTAGAGCAGATTAATAAGAGTAGATCTGCAAGAACTTAAAAGGAAATGCTGTGATCATCAAAAGTCAACATGGTTTTCTTAAAAACAAGTCATTTCAGACTAATCTTATCTCTTTTTTTGATAGAGTTGCTACCTTGGTAAGTGAAGGGAATGTTGGGGATACAGCATATCTTGACTTCAGTAAGTCTTTTGACAAGGTTCTCTGTGATATTCTCGCAAACCAGCTAGGAAAATGTGGGCTAGACAATGGTACTCTTAGGTGTATTTGTAATTGATAGAGTGTTCACCAATAGCTCCTCTTCATCCTGGAGAGAAGTGACCACTGGGGTGCCACAGGGTTCTGTCCTGGGCCCAGTGCTATTCAACATCTTTATCAATGACTTGGATGATGGAATAGAGGGCATTCTTATCAAATTTGCAGATGACACCAAAGTAGAGGGGTAGCTAACACCCCAGAGGAAAGGATCAGAATTCAAAATGACTTTGACAGATTAGTCACCTGAGCCAAAACTAAAAAAATTAATTTTAACAGGGAGAAATGTAAGGTACAACACTTAGGCAGAAAAAATGAAATGCATAGATACAGGATGGGTGACACCTGGCTAGAGATCTAGGAATCTTAGTAGACCACTGAGTCAGCAGTGAGATGCCACAGCCAAGAAAGCAACGTGATTCTTGGGCCTTTTCCTCACTTTGATTTAGAGACAGGGCAGAGTGTCCTCTGGCGAAGATGTTTGCACTTGGGGGCGAACTAGGTCCGGGCTACTTTATGTATGTCCGGACTTCAGCCCACTCCAGAACGCCCAGAACTGGTGGTTTGCCGTGCTATTGAAAGACCGCTTAAAAGAGGACTTTCAATAGCACAGCGCGCCCCAGTCCGTCGCTGCACTAAGTGTAGATTTTCAGGCTCGCGCCAGCGCGAGCCTACAAATCTTCTGGGAGCGGGCTTTAGGCTGGCAAGCTTCTCCGTTTGGTAGAGAGCCTCCACCAATCGGAAAGCGCCATTTTCGTCCCCGGAGAAGTGTGAAGTGCAGGCACACACTGCTCCGGATCAGCGTGGATCAGCGGAGGGCAAGCACCAGCCCAGTAAGTATCAGACACACCCCGTTTCCCCCACAAATGCGAAAAAGCCCTTGGTTGCATTGGTAGGAGTATGATGTCTATATCAAGGAAAGTAATAACATCACTCTATTCTGCTTTGGTCAGACCCCACCTGGAATACTGTACCCAGTTCTCAGCACCACGGTTCAAGGATATTGACAAGCTGGAATGTGTCTGGAAGAGGTGACCAAAATGGTGAAAGGCCTGGAAACCACACCCTATGAGGAACAGCTTAGGGAACTGGATATGTTTAGCCTGGAGAAGTGGAAGTTAAGAGGTGACATGATACCTATGTTTAAATAGTTGAAGGAATGTCATATTGAAGATGGATCTAGTCCAAAGACTAGGACATGGAGCAATGGCTTCAAACTTCACGAAAAAAGATTCCATCTAACATTCCTGATGGTAAGAGCCATTTGAAGTGGAATACAGTTGCCTCAGAGTGTGATGGAGTCTTCTTTGGACATTTTTAAACAAAGTCTGGATGACCATCTGTCAGGAATGGTTTGATTACATGAACCTGCATGGCAGGGCAGGGGGTTGGACTTGATAGCCCTTGTGGTCTCTTCCAGCTCTATGATTCTATGAGATTCTCTGAATGCTTTAAAACATTATTTCAGAAAATAAATGACAAAAGTGCACCACTTCCACAGTACTAATAGAGGAACAACTTTGAAAACATGCCACATTACTGTGTTCATATTAAATAAATTAGTGGGTGGTAATCATGATTTTAAGGTAATAAAAAAGAATCCAAATTTCTATTAATTTTATTATTGGAGGGTTATAGTCATATCCCGTACTCATCACAGAGAGAAAGATTTCTGCTTTGAATTAACTGCAGCTACAATTTTATAAATCATATTTTCCACCCCACTCTGGATGTTCTCAGAAGAATTCAAAGAAAGTGTAAGCAATTAATGGTGTGATATCATACAAATATCAAGAACAGTGTGACTCTGTGCCTCACTCCTTGCTGAAAACCAAACAACTCGACAGGATAAAACCCAGCTGGAAACATTTAAATTAGGTAGTCTCTCTTTCTTTGTTTTCTAAACTTGCTGTCATTTGTGCCCCCCCTCCTGTGATGTTTAAATATTTAATCATAGACTAAATGATCAGAGTGCCCAGCACAGTCTGCACAAAATAAATATTACTACCCCTTTCTCAGTTGTGTCTTCATCCTTCAGCCTTGCACAATGCATTTATACCTGTCTCCTTCATTTCTTTCTTCTCCCTGATACTACCACAAAGCTAACTGAAATCCTCCTTCCTGCAGCCAGGGATGCAGACAAACATTTCTCTGTGTGAATACTCCCACGCATACACAGGCATCAGAGTTTTCTATGACCCAGAAGATATTTTTTATGGGAAATCTATAATAATTGTTGTTGAAAATGCATGGCAACATTCCCCACTGGCACAACTAAGATGCCAAGTAGTTCATTAAAAAAGATTTTCTAAAAGACATCCCAGAACTGTTTATCTGACATCTGGCCTTTAAAGCTTGAGTTCAGGTTTTTCTAAGCTTAACAGAAAACATTGCATTTTTTAAAAAATCCCCATTGGGGATTTGTGGTTTGTTGTTTTTTAAAAAGTCAGTTTTGTTATCAGTACCTTTTTCCTTGCATAGGTTCTCTCCTCCATCTGTTGGGCTGTTTGTAACTGTCAGTTTTGTCTCATCTGTTGGTTTTAAAGAGAGAAATTATACTTATTAGGTTATAATTTGAGTTTAGTAATGAAAATAAACTGTTAACACCTGCTTTCAAATGCATAGCTAATGCATGTCATCAGCTTTATGCTTTTATTTGGTTCTTCAATGGGATAATGCCCACACTAAGATCTGTAAACAAGTACACTTCCAAGGTACCTACAAACAAGTGATTAGCACAATAAATAAGTATTCTGCTCATTTGAATTCCTACTCCTCTTGGTAGGAATATTTACTAACTCCTAACATTCTCAATTATTTTTCGTGTTTATCCCATTTTATTTGGTCCACATGCTAGAGAAGGGCTCCCCCCCCTTGTGATGCTGAGAAAGGTGTTCCCTCTGACATTGGCACCTTCCTGCATATTTCCTCTGAGCCATATTGGGAGCAATATTGAATGGAAAGATTCCCGGTTCCTCCTTCCTAGTGTGATCTATGGGTTTAAACAGCATCTTCTGTGGCTGCCATTCGTAAAAGTGAATGCCTTTTCCCAGGTAAGACTGACTGTGTTCCGTGGGACTTATTCCAAGATAAGTGTGTATAGGACTGCAGGCTGACTGTTACATTTAGCTTCATCTTATGGCATTTCCTCACTACACTGTTATAGTGCTATTATTCCATTTTCAACATCCTATGGACATCTGGGGTTTGCAGTTGAGGGAGGGGCCTTTAGAATTCTCAACCAGAGAGCTCTTGGGCCTCAGTCAACTACAAATCCCAGAACTCCACAGGATGTTTAAAATGGAATAATAGCACTATAACAGTGTAGTGCGGAAATGACCTTAGTAGTTTTTTCTTTGAAATAGGTATGTCCTACCTCAAGTTTGTTTTATGCTGAAGCTTTGCACAGTTGGTGAGTTCTGTGAACTTTGGAAGACTGCCCTCTGGAATCACCTAACCTCTGAAACTCACAGGGAAATCACAAACTATGGAAGTAATTGTTTTTCCCTATCACATGGAACATTTTTTCTAATGACATGCTAAACATATGCTCCGGTTAAACCCCACGTGGGCAAATACTAGCAATGTATCTTCCCATGTGGAATGAGGATGGAAGGGATGGCTTAAAGCGCCCTTATGTTTTTCTCCTAGATTTCACGGTAAAGCAGTCAATGAGAAACGTCTTCGGCACAGATCACAATAACTCCATCTCCAGTTGCTAAAGTTCTGCTGTTACCACGGTTCTACTATGTCTGGTGAGAGCACTAGACATCTCTTGATATCAAATAATTTGGCCTTTATTTGACCTTTCTCTGCCACCCTACTCCACGTGTTTGCAAGGGCCACCGGACAAGCACGTAATAGGCACGGCCGTTAACGGTCGTACATTCCAAATCTCAGGCAGGCAGGCAACTTAATGCCTCCCCGATGCTTCAGGGACCACTCCTTCTTGCAAACCGCCTTGCTCAGCGCGACTTTACACAAAGACGCCCCGCTGAGTGCCGAGCCAATCCTTTATGTTGGACCATTTGCATACTGGCCATACTATTGTCATCCAGCGCTAAGCTCATCACGTAAAACCTGACCTTTTCCAACGCTTTTGCCCCGCTCCAAAGTTCCTTTGTTCTCACCGAGCATGGCATGGCCTGTAGGTAAAGTCCACCCTATAAAAAGTCCCTGATTACAAGTCCTTCTCAGACTCCTCGGACTCCTCAGATCACCCTGGACTTCCATCTAGCCTTGCTCCCGCTCGGTCCAGTGAAGTTGTCCCCTCAGCGAACCATGCTCAGCTTTCCTCCCTGCAACTCTCCGTTCTCTCCAGGACTACGAGAAAAGGTGTCGTATCATCCATTCCCCCGAAACTCTCCATTTCTATTTCTCAGTTAGTGTATGTCGTGTCTTCTGTGTTGTTTGTTTCCAATAAAAATATTATTTGTTGCTTTAGAACTTGTCTAACCGCTCTCTGACCTGACGCTGTATACATAGGGTAAAAGATCCCAGCTAAAGTTACCCTGCCTCTCGTTAGCTTGAGAGAGTGCTCGAGTCTAATTTCCCCCATCTTGTGTTTTTATTTGGTAATTTGGGCGCCCCTCCCAAGACCCCCAACATACAAGGTAACACTGCCCCTGTTCTATAGAGACATTCTCTCTGAAGTAGATGGAAAGAAACCCATATCAGTTTTGTTCAGTTTTGATGCAGTAAAATCAGTCGAGGGGATTTTAGTGATCATTTTTTGTGTTTGTCAGGCCATTTCCGCACTAGACTGTTATAGTGCTGTTATTCCACTTTCAACATCCTACAGAATCCTGGGGTTTGCAGTTTACAGAGGGGCCTCAAAGCCCCCCCCCAACTGCAAACCCTAGAATTCCATAGGATGTTGAAAGTGAAATAATACGCTATAACAGTCTAGTGTGGAAATGGCCTCAAATGTAGAGATCTGAGATGTCCTGGAAACAAGACTTCTGGGATAAGGCAAAGCTCCATATCCTAGCACTTGAGTAGAAAGGGCAGTGGGGGGATTCTGAATGGGGAGAAAATCCCATCATCAATCTAGAAATAACACCTGCATGTAACATTGTAGTAACATAAAAAAAATAATATAAATAAAATTTGATCTTGGACGTGAAGGATGTGAATGGGTTTCTTGCTGTACTTTAAAATGAGTTTTCATTTCAAGTCTCAATGAAGACTGAGTGCATGACTGCACATGTGCAAACACTTATTTAGCAGACATAAAGGAGCCATCATATCTAGAGGAGGGGGGACAGGAGGGGCAGATGAATAAAGCCAGTTTAAATCTGAAAGCTATAGGAGAACACTGCAGCTGCAAATAAACAGCTGAATAATCAGAGCCTGAGGTGGAAATGGTTATAGACTACACAGTGCTTCTCCTCCCGACCATAACAAGAGGTAAAGATGGAGAGGATTCTGCTGTAACATAAATTCAGCTCTTTAGAAACATCCACAATGCAGTATACAGAGACCAAATGACTTAGTAATGTAGGCTGGATAGCTTGGCGGCTTCGGTCTACTGCACTGAGTGATTGGCTCTCTCTTGCTGTAGCTTCTAAGTATTAATAACAGTGTTCAGAGCTGATAGAAAAGTTTTCATGAAGAGAGGAGTTGTGTTACCTGAATTAAATATGTGCAAGCAACGGAATTTACCATTAGTGTTGGTGGGGTGGGTCACAGAGAACAGAGAGCTGCTTGAGGTACATGAAATATATAATACAACATCTTCAGCAATAAAGGGCCTCCTAGCAATTTTTGCCTGTTGCTTTAGTTATTTTGACAAATCTAGTCATCATGGCTTGCTCTGAGGCCACAGTGGGCAAATGCATACCACACACACAGAGAAAAAAGGAAAAGAGATCACTGTGAATACAGCACATTTTTCTTTTCAAAAATGTTCTCCCTTTAAAGCACTATTCAGAACCATAATTCAGAAAGCACTCCTTTATAAGTTTTAACACCCATTTTCAGGAGTTTCGATTGCCGTATACTGGCTCCTTCTGAAATGTCAGTAATCCAATTTGTAAAATGCTGCATAGAAAAATAGTTATTTAGAAAGTGAAATACAAAATGTACATGTATCACAGAGAAGGTTTATTGAAGGCAGAAGAGGGCCTTCATCTCTTCAAGCTTGATTTTTCCACATTCCATTCTTCCTTTGATGTGCGAACTTTATACCATCTTGCTGTAAACAGTTTCCATTGAAAGGGTTTCTAAGATCTATTCCACCTTCAGCAGTGAATGAGCTGGCAGTTACTGACAGGAAAGACTGCATTCCTGGGCTGGAAGGAATACATTCATTCATAATGAATAGATCTCGAGTCTCCCAATGGGAGAACGGCACAAGCCCTGACTTAATCTGATGAAAATGTACAAACGCTTTCAATCAATAGCATTGACTAGGATTATTGTTCGCCAAGGTAGAGAAAGCCTGGGTGATAGAATGCTTTAACAGAGCTCAGCAGTATACAAACCTGCTTCTTGACTCTGACTTTCAAGCTCATCAGCACTTTGCTTCACTTCGGTGTCACTGTCACCTGTCAGAAACAAAACAACAACAAATGTTATACAGCAAGCTTCCACTACTTTAGCATGCGATTTGGGGACGAATGCAGCAGGTCTGTGGCAAAACCTATAATGAAACCATCATCAAAACCAGAAGCCAACCAAAAGTGATAAATAACGGGCATAGCATTTGAACCAGATCTAGATGTGCTTAGAGCAGATTCAGTGAAATCAATCAGACTTGTCGTGACTCACTTAAATTTCAGTGGGCCTGCTACAGGCAAGACTAAGCCTGGTTCTAATCCATTCTCATTTAATAATTCATTTCCACAGCAGTAGGGAAGACTGAAGGGTTTCACAACCTTAGGCAGCATTGGCTTCAGTTGTGGATAAATTGAATGAGCAGTAAGAATGCTTTCCCCACCATAAAGACTTCATATCAAGCAGGATGGTTTGCATTTATGTCTTCTTCCTTTTGGTTTGGATCCAACTCCCCCCTCCACAAACACACACACACACACAACAAGTTCAAGGAGAAAGTACTCCTGTGTATGCTAAGGTTTTACTGCAAGTTTCGCCCAGCTCTAAGTTCCCCCATCCCTCCAGGCTACTCCAAAGTGTGCCCCCCTTCACCAGGGTTCATGAGGGGTTGCCACTGGAAGGAGAACCCAGAAAGAGTTGGAAAAACTTCGCATTATTTGGCTCCAACTCACTGTCTTTGTGATTCCTCAAATAATAAAAAAAAGAGAGAAGAGAGGAAGATCATTCTGGAAAGAGTCTTCTTAATATAGCTGCATCTTGAGACATGAAAAACTCATTAAAATCAGGGTTACATAGCATGCAGAAATCCTGGATGAAGCTGTCAACATTTTCACCTTCCATCCGAACCTTTCAAAATGTTCAACACATTATAAAAAATGCATGACAAACGACTTGAAGGCTGTGTGAGAGAAAAAGACAAAACGCAGCAGCATGGCTACATTCTACAGACGGGATCATCCTCTCTGCCTGCCACTGACATTCAATCTCCTGCTGCTTGAATTCCAGAAATAAAAGTAATGTCTCAGGATGAAGATCCTAAGGAGAGAGCACCAACTTTTGAAACCACACTGTGAACGAACCAGGTAACCTCTGTTTTCACTAGTCTAGAAGCTGATGTTATAAAGGCAATTGCAACGAGTCTGCAGAGTAATTGATTGGACAAGGTGGCCAAACCGTGTAAGAGAAGACACTGAGATAGCAACAGTAATGGGAAGAGAGGGAAGTAAAGCAGGAGTCAAGAAATGCTGGAAACTTAACAAGAAAAGAAAAACAGAACAAAATTCATTTGCAGATATATATCAGCTGATCCCGCAAAAGATTTGGCAATAATCAACATCACCGCCCCCCCTTTGGCAATAATCAACATCACACACCCCATCTCAAGCTGTTGTGACAGTATTTCCAGATCTGAGTCATTCTCTGTGTTGCCATTAATACATCTCATCCCCAAACCTCCAGTCCTTGTAATATTAGTATGGGGGGGGGAGGCAGGCAGGCAGGCAAGTAGGCGTAAAAATTTCCTAACTAAATACCATGCATTTTATGAATTTTTAAAATTGTGTTTTAAAATTTTTAATCATTACTAGCTAGGCAGTCCTTCAGGAAAACTAGTTTTCATACAGTTTTTTTGCAAGCTATATGTTCTAAAAACCACCAGGTGGTGCTGGTGTAGAAGCATTTGTGTTCCTTTCCGGCCCAAGGATCCTGCAGTTACGATGTTTGCTGTTCACAGACCAGCACTGGGGGCAAGATTCTCCACTGGTATAAATCAGTGTCGCTGCATCCCATTCAGTGGAGCCGTGCTGGGGACTCTGGACCTTTAGTTGGCTTGTAACATCTCATACTGATTTCAACTGACCAAAATGGATGGCTACCTATAGTAATTTCTTAGTACTTCAGTGGGCTCTCAGACCATAAAAAGATCACAAGTCTGTGATAAGAGCTATATCTTCCACACACTTCAACTGGTAATGTGTACAGAGAAAATGTGGACAAAGTTAAAGTAAAGCAACACTAGAATGTAAATATTTATTCTGTATTTATTCAGAGCATCATTCACTCCAGTAATATCTCTGGTGAACCTTTTGCTGTATCTCAGTGCTTTTTTTAAAAAAAATCTTATTTTTATTTTAAAGAAATGGTATTTTATGGTAGAGTGTTTCATATCAATGCTGCTCAATTCAAGCATCTTTACTAGAGCTGTGCTCTTACTTTATTTGTTTAGTCATTCAATAAACTGCACCTTTATCACATAAATGCACAGGTGAGTTCATCGCCTTGCAGCACTTGGATTGTGTCAATGTAGACACATCTTTCAAATAGTTATTACCATAAAGACAGGAGAAAATCATGAGAGTTACAGCCTGTCATTCCAGTGAAAAATTTAATGCCACCCTAATCTTTTATCTCTTTGGTGAAAACTATACAAATTCATTTTCTTACTCTTTCAGCCTCTCTGCAATATTATCTATCTAGCAGCAGAACTGACACTACTAACAGAACAGGATTTCCTTCTCTCCCTTGCAGCCCCCTTACACTCGAGAGCAGATTGGGAAATGTGTAGGGTATAGAAGAGGATGAAAAAAAAGTCTGGTTTCTTTGAAGGAACGTCACGCACGTGGTGTTGGGTTTTGAGAGCAGAACAATTTTAATACCAACAATTGGTATTTAATACCATCATCTATGATGGTGTGTACCTTTTTTGTTGCTATGTATCAGAAGACTGAAGTGAGCTACATTCCACATCCTGGTTCCTTAAATCTAGGTAGTTAATTTGTACATTATGCAAAATTGCATAATACACAAATCTGCATATTATTAAAATTTACAGGCTCTTCTTCAAATGAAGAACATCATTGTTGCATTCTTTCTCTATCGCTATGTTTCAGGCTTAGTACTATTTACAAAGTAAGTTCTGATCTGAGAGAGCCACTATTGCGTAAATGTTCTGGATTTAGAACTGGGCCAAGCAAGTGCAAATTCCTGCTTGGACTTAGAGTTTATCAAGCTACCTTGGCTCAGACACTATGGCCATTTCCACATCTTACCTCCTTCCAGCGACATCCTGTTGTGATTCCGGCAGCACCTTTGCCTGGATGGGAGTGTGTCCCTAATGTTCCCCTCTGTACTTGGTCGACTGTCTGCAGATGGGAGTGCAAATGATACGCATCTTCCTTCCGCAGTGCAGCCCATGCTGCGCTGGGGAAGGAAGTGCCTAGATTGCACTTCCACCTATTCCACATGGCTGCTGGTGATGGGAGTGATCACAGGCCATGAATGGTTTTTTTTCTGTAAAAACGGACTATCCCATGATCATAATGGGTGGGAACATATTGGCAGCAGGACTGTGATGACGCCATGCAAAAGCACAACTTGCAGACTGCTACCAATGAATCCCCATCATGGGATACAATGCCACATGGAAATAGCCTACCCCTCTAGAAAACCTGATTTGTTAGTTGTGAGGTATGTGAGGAGAAATGAACCACATATAGTGGCCATATTCATTCTTATGCACTACAACTACTACTGTCACCACCAGTATGGAGGAGGAGGAAAGGAATACAACATCCACTCAAGGGCAAGACAGCATGCAATGCTCTTTCCATCTCTCATTATTTCTCCAACAACTCATCTGGAGCTCCATGGTAACAAAACAGTGGTAAAAGTGGTGGAACAGCCAAATCCTCTCTTCAGCAGCTATATTTGGCCCCTGACTTAAAATGTAAACGTAGTGGTTTATGATCTGGCAGAGTACCAACCACATCTACAGTGAAATCACAATCACGTTTACTCAGAAGTAAGTTCCACTCAGTTCAATGGTCTTATCTCTAGCAAATGTGCTTAAGGCTGTAGACTTCAAGAATGGAAAATTAGGCAATTAGGGCAGGATGCCTTAAAAACCCTCATCAGACTGAATTAACTGCAGTATGCTGGTATGAATATGGGTCTGGGATTTGGGAGATTTAAGCTTAGGAAACCTGAGCAAAGAAAAGGAAGATGAGAAGAAGTCCAACAATAGAGGTTGCAGCAAAGAAAGAGAAGGTGGGGAGGAAGCAGAGAGATGAAGAGACAATATTTAAGCCTATCGAAATATTTTGTCAGTGTTGCATCATTCTGTTTTCTATATGGGTTGATCTTATTTCTATTATTAAAGGGAAGGGAGGAAATGCAGGAAAAATGAGACATAGGCCCCTTCCGCACAAGATTGCTGTTGTGGTTTTGCCACAGGATGGCAGCGGCTGGCAGGTCGCACTTCCGCATGATGTCATCGCTGTCCTGCTGCCGTCCTGTCATGGAGCGTCGCACTTGTGCAGTTTTTGCAAAACGAAAAAAATCCGTTTCGCACCTGCAATCACGCGGCACTCCCATTACTTCTGGCCATGCAGAAAATGCGGAAGCACACCAGCGACACTTCCTTCCGTAGCACAGCAATGCAAAAAGCCTGGCTGCGCTGCGGAAGGAAGACATGGGGCCATTGCATTGTCTTCCGCATGGACCGAGAGGGAGCAGAGGGGAGCATTGCTGAGCATTGCTCCCTTCTGGACCCGGGACTGCAGCGAGATGACATGGAAGAGCTTCATCGTGCAGAAATGGCCAGAATGTTCCTCTTGTTTTGAATATGTAGAAATGCTGCCCATATACATACCTAGATAAGCCCACACAGACATTACACTAATTATGAGACAAAGCACTCTCCAGGCTTCTACAATAGCTTCAGCAGTCACCATCACTGTGCCACGGCTACACACACACACCACTTTCCTGCTGGCCCCATCCCAAGATGACATATAGGGTACACACACTGCAGCCCAGAGACAATAAGCAGCCATCATGCTCGCTTCCAGTCTACCCTAAGTGACCCATTTCTCACCTCAAAACACCAAAACACCAAACAAAACTCAAAACACCAACATCTTGATCTCCTGGCCATTCAAGTTTTTATCTCATGCATCTCTCTCTCTCTGTAACAGATGTCAGCACAGAATTGTCCATGCCCTGTGCCACTTGACTTTTCTTATGGCCTGTGCTGCTTGCTACCTCTGCTTTTCTTTGCTACTGCTGCTTTGCTAACTCCACCTTGTGCACATGAGTCCTCTGTTTCTCCCATATCTTTCTTTGTGCTCTCGTTGTGCCATTTGTAGGATGAGAAGGGAAGCTGTCCAGGCTGTCCAATAAACCACTTCATTGTTGCTCAGAGTTTCACCAAAAGAGTGACTGCACATTTTGCTTCATACAGCACTAAAAACTGCCTTAAAAAAAAAGAAACAAAGCTTTGGATCTGGGTTACCTAATGGTACAAATAAGCAGTGGGTAGTATGCCTAGATTTCTGAGTAAAATCTGGACAACTGGGTAATATGGCAACCCTAGCTAGGCTCCAAAGACAAAGAAAGGTGTTTTTTTCTCATCGTGTCTTACAGTGGTCTGAGTTATTGCCATATATCTTACTTATTTATTATTCATTATTTATTTATTAAAATATCTACATGCTACCCTATGACAAGAAATCTCAAGGCAGCTTACAAATAGCATTAAAACAAGTTGAACAGGTTAAAAACAGTAAGGTAATTTAAATAAGCTAAAAATGTATTAAACAATACAATGAATTAAAACAGATTTTAAAAAATAAAAGTTTTAAAAACTATGCATAACAGTCTTTGAGTGTACTTAATGTGGCCCAAAGGCTTTGAGGGACAACCAGGTGTTAACTTGGCATCTAAATGAAATGAATGTTGGTGCCAGCTGGACCTCCAGGGGGAAAAGCATTCCATAGTTGTCACAGCTGAAAGGCCCCTCTCTCATGTCCCAACAAAGTGTACTGACCTTGCTGGTGAGATATGCAGGAGGGTCACCCCAACAGACCTTAATCCTTGGGCAGGCACATACGGGGAGAGGCACTCCTTCAATTATTGACTTAAGGCTTTAAACATCAAAACAAGCATCTAGAATTCAGACTGGAAACGTATTGGCAGCCAGTGCAATTCTTCTAAGACTGGCATTACATGCTGTCTATGTGATATATTCCAGTCATCAGTCAAGTTACTGCATTTTGCACCAGCTGCTACTGAGTCTTCTTCAATGGCAGCCTCACATACAGCTCACTCCATAATCTAATCAGGAGGTTACCAGTGCATGGGCTACTGTGGCTAGGTTATCTCTGTCCAGGAAAAGCCACCGCTGGTGCACCACATGAAGCTTCCTAAGCATTCCAGGACACAGAGTTCACTTGGGCCTCCAGGGACAGGGATGGATCTAGGAGCACACCCAAGCTACTTATCTGCCCCATTCAAAGCAAGCCAATTCCCAGATCCGAGAACCACCAGTCCAGAGCCCCTATCTTATTGGGATCGAGCTTGGGATTATTGGCCCTCATCCAGCCAGTTACTTTGCTAGTCATATACTATAGTATTACAGATTCTTCCTGATCACCCCAACACAACATCTATTGCCAGAAGTGCTGCTTGGGCCATTTAGCTTAGGCCATTTCCTCCCTACATGGTTATAGCACTAATATTCCACTTTCAACATCCTGTTTAATTCTGGGTTCAGTGAGGCCAAAGAGCTCTCTGGTTGAGAATTCTAAATGTCCCTCCCTAAACTGGAAACCCCAGGATTCCACAGGATATTGAAAGTGGAGTAATAGCACTATAATGGTGTAGTGCAGAAATGGCCTTACTCACTGTGGCTTTGATACCAAATGTAAGATCTTTGAAGGACAGGCAACATGATATAGTGGTTGAGTGTTGGGTTAGGATTCCAAAGGCCTTTCTGCACTACACTGTTACAGTGGTACTATTCCACTTTCAACATCCTGTGGAATTCTGGGGTCTGTAGTTTACTGAGGCAAAAGAGCTCTCTGGCTGAGAATTCTAAATGCTCCTCTCTAAACTGCAAAGCCCAGGATTCCACAGGATGTTGAAAGTGGAATAATAGCACTATAACAGTGTAGTGTGGAAAGGCCCCAAGATACAGGGTTCAAATCTCCGCTCAGTTATGGAAACCCACTGGGTGACCTTGGGCAAGTCACACTCTCTCAGACTCAGAGGAATGTAATGACAAAACCTCTTCTGAACAAACCTTCCCAAGAAAAGCCCAGGCTAGGGTTGTCATAGTCAAAGTCAACTTGAAGGCACATAACAAGAAGTGATTTTATAGCAGAAGGATGCTGTTGTAAGAGGTTATAAGATGAATATTCAATGTTATACTATCCACACTCTGTGGCAAATAATATTAGCATGTGACACGTTACCATTTCCAGGAAATTCCAAGCATACTGTAATGAAAGAGGTTGTTACAGAAAATTAGAATCAGAGGTGGTGTGTGCTGTACAAAAATCTCAGTGTTGACCGAAATGATTCACACTCTCCTCCCGCCCCCTTTAGTGCAGGCTTTGTCTCCTGCCAGCCATCCCAATTCAGTTCAGGCTGAATATCTTCATGTTGAGCAAGACAGTGATTCAGTATGCACTCTGACGGCCTGTCATCATGTCATTATTCAAGCTACTTTCTCAAAGATTTTCCAGGACACAATGACCTATGTTACAGCCACTCAAAAGACCAGTTTCAAATGTAAACACAGAAACAGATGCACATTTTTGTAATATTCAGAAGTTGAGATCAATGTCTCAGACACATACATGGTGATGAAGCATCCCAAATCATTATTAGACACATGCCTGACTGTTTACATATGAGAAGAAAATTTTTCTCCCTACACCTCTGCTAAGTTCAGAATGTGATCTGGAAAATGTAATGATAGAAGGAGCAGTAAAGCAACTCTACCAATATTTACAACAAACATATTAATCTGTTGTATGACTTTGAGTTATACCAGAGCTGTAATAAGCAGTAGTATAGCAAACACAGTGCAAAATGTATTATGCAATAAAATAATACCAAAAGTGCATGGCTGGAGGCTACTGGCAACATACAGACAAGAAGTGTACAGATGAAGAAGATTTTTAAAAGTGAGACAAGGGAAGAGAACTGTTTTATAGATACACTGTACAGCTTTAAAGAAAACCTTTTCCAAACCTCAACAAACATCTAAAGGAAAAAAAATGTTTCCAAATGACAGCCTCTCACTGAACATCTTTTATTGATGAAGAACTTTTTCCTAATTACTTTTCTCTACTGGCACTATAAGCAAAGCAAATGGAAATGTTTTAAATAGTGCATCTCTCAAAGAAAGAGACATGAGCATGTATCTGTTTGGAAGCTCTCTCTCTCTCTCCCTCCCTCTCTGTCATTCTGTAGTATGGAATGGAAAATCCAAACTTACCGCTTGGCATCAGTCCAGATGACATATTAGAAATAAAAATATCTTTTTCTTTGTCTCAGCTTAACAATATTTTCTGTTTTTTTCCCTCTGCTACAGCAGAAGCTAGAAAACGACATAATTTTTATTTAGGTGACAACTGCCTCACAATATCTACGGCTCCCTCTCCCTCTCCCCCTCTTAACCATAATTGATTTGTAGTAATCTGTCATTCATTCCAAATGTGATAGCAAATGTGCTGGATGTCACTGTGTGTCATTTTAGACTAGGGAGCATAAATGGTTCCAAGCTATAGCCAGCATCAAATAGAAACATCTGTCTGCTGTTCTGAGGAGAAAGAAACAATTTAAAAACAAGCATCTGCAAGTTATGGTAGCATGGCACAGATGAAATAAGCACATCAGTCACCAAAGTACAGATTGCTGGCAGTGTGGTTTATTTCCCTTTTCCGCACTGGCCACTGATTATTATTAGCAGTCTGCTTTCTTTTTCCTCAGCTTCTTGAAAGAAATGTAAGAGTTGATATATACATTTGTAGGTTGTAAAAAGGAGAAGCAGGCAACCCTGGGTTTATTAAGCAGCTGTTTTGCTCACAAGGAAGACAAAAGGCTTGTCCTCTAAAAATAGAAAACACAGAAACCTGCTAAAGCCTACATACTTTCCTACCACTTTTAAGGAGTGGAATTAAGTATGCACGGGGGCAAGGTCCGACGCATATGGCAACAGCAGTTCCCAAATGAAACAGCTGATGCAATAATAGTTCCGAAGGGAGAGGATGAAAGAAGAATTCTGTGGAAAGCAGAAAGCAATCTCGGAGTGATAACAGGAGAGAGGGTTTCAGCATTTTCCACTTGCATTGTAACAGCTCTCAGGAGAACACATTGTCACATCACTTTCTGATCCTATCATGAACATGGAAAGCCACAAATGTTCGCCGTCTGCTGACTGGCTGTTTAATTCATCTTAGAAATGCCAGTACGTTTCCTTACCATTTTAGCTAGCTGTAGGAAGATAAATTCCACTGTGCAAATAGCCCTATAAAGACAAGAAGATACTCAACTAGGGAAGATTTCTTGTATTATAGCTACAGGTTCTTGTGTAGTAGAGGGAAGGGGAAGGGTCTAATGCCACAAGATCCAGGTCTAGAGTTCTGGGACGGCAGCAGCTGTGAGCATCACTGTCAGTTCCAAAGGCTGATAATGACATTGTTAGTAAATGCACAGCTAAGCCTTTCTAGCTTAGCCAAGAGATGCAGGTATATAGAAGTGGCAACAAACCACACAGGAACCAGCTTGTCTCAGTTAGTAATACATAATTGACTCCCTCAAAGATGTGTGAACTGCCAGTGCCATTCTAGAGTTCTGATGTTACCAGTGCAATGTGGAGCCAGGTGCATTGAGTAACCAGATGGTAAATGATTGCTGAAATGGCAAGAAGGTGGCTGAACACTGTGGGCAATAGCCCTTCCGCCAGTCAGCTACCAGTCCAAGGGCTTTCACAAGGCTGAGCTGGAATACATTCACGGCAGCCTGATCCAAGATGACATCATTTGGCAGAGAACTTGTTCACACATGATCCAAAGTATCTTTTCCAGAAATCTTCTGAATATTTTAGCAGTACAATTGTGTTGTATTCCCTGCCTCAAATGCATACATTATGATTAATCGCTGACAGCTGGTAGAATGTGGCACCGGAGTTCAAGCTATTCCAGTCACAGAAAATGCCCAGAATTTGATCAACTCTTCCTGTCTCCCTCCTTCTCCAGTCTTCAAACATACATCCCCCCGCCACACACACAGATACTACTGTGCTCGGAAACTACAAATGTACTATGAGGAATCATCAGGGTAGTGGCCTGACATTACAGAATCTTTCAGTCATCTTATTTTCTTTAATTAAATTACGATTTAGGTCAAGTTTAATCACAGCTTGGTCTCTAACCCTATGGAGAGAGAGGGGGAGAGAGAGAGAGCGAGAGAGAGAGCTAGGCAGGGTTGGGGAGAGTGGGGAAGGAGAGAGCATTTAACTGAGGTTAGCAGAATTAGCTTCCAGTAATTGTTTAACATTTCTCAGCACTTGACAGTGTCTTCACTGTCTTAACAATTTATTTCAACAGAGGAGGATTTAGTCCCAAGCTTTCAATTTGTCAAGCCACTGCCTGCACTAACTTATAAGGTATGTTGCTTTAAAATACACACACACACACACACACACACCGAAGTCCCTTCCCACATCAACTGCTTTATGATCTGGGTAAATGGGAACAAAAATGTGAGCTTTTAAAATACGATTCTCAAAAGTTCCCTTTTCTTTTAAAAAAAATAATAATAATAGGAGCAACAGGGCAAAAACCATCTGGCAGGCGTTCAGAATCTGAACTTGAGTTCACAAAATCCTTTGCAGTTTGTCTACTGAGTAGTTTCAATACTTCTCACCAGTGCTGAAGTAAGCCTTCTGGGAGGCAGTCCATGGCATACTCAGGAACCGGGATTCCTGTTGTTTTGCTCTCCCTTTACCAAGCAGCAGGAAGCTCGGGGAGGCCTCTCTATGCCAGCTCTCTTCCCAGGAGAAAGCTGCAGAGTCTTGTGGTGTCTTTGTTAAGATCCGTTTATTTACAGATTATGAAGAAAGTGTTAGGAAACAAGCACTCTCAGGACTGGCAGTTCTATTTCCAACGCAAGATCAATACAAACTCTCTGAACCCAAGCTAAGAGCACACACCTGCTGAGCCTCTGTTTCAGTGACAGTTTTTCACCACACTCTCACCTCAAGTCCCAGTGTTTGATTGCCAGGAAACCTTGGACTTGCCATGTGCCTTGGCAGCCAAAACAACGTTGGAGGTCTCCCTGCCTCAGTGAAGCAGCCCCTTCATTAAATTCCCATTAATCAGTGGACTTTGTTCTTAACAACCCAAGGCTCTTACGGAGTGGTGATGGCATAAAATGCTGCTCACTTACTGGCCATAAAACTATGAGATAATGAAGATTACTTTCTGCTGTCAAACGCCCCTGCATCTTGGTCTTGAGAATAAACAGGAGAGAGGCATTCTAAGTTATTCACAGTGAGATCCTGCATATGTTTTACGGAAAAATAGGTCCCATTCTACTCTACTGAATGTATTCCCTAATGGCTCCTGTGCAGAAACAGAATTTTCAACAGCTATAGCTTACATGATAAGCTGCAATAGCTCTCATGTCAATGTTGAAGGGCTGTGATCTGGGTAAACTAGAACAAAAATGCATCACTCACCCTGCAGTATTCTGGGCCCAGCTCACATTCACTTAAAAAAAATGTATCTACACCATTTATGTAAATCAAGCAGCCATACACATTTCCTCAGTTTGCACTAAGCCCTTTCATAAATACATGGATTTGTACCTTTCCAATATGTACACATGTATACATATTGGAAAGATATGCATATGTATACTTATGTATACATATGTATACATATGCAAATACATATGCAGGGATATGTATCTTTCCCTGCCCACATGCTACAGAATTTTGCTCATTATGGCCATACCATTCCAGACAAGAAGGGGTATGCAAAGCCCTCATTGTTCAAGCTGAACATTAAAATAAAAGCATCCATTGCATGCCTTGACAAATCTTCAAATGTTCTACCCAAACATCCCAAAGCCACAATACTGCACCATTCCTTTGCTCCCCCTCAGCTTCTTCAAGTGGGGAAAATCCTAGATAACTGAAAATAATTAAAACAATGTAAAACATCAATTTGAATAGCTTTCATCTATTTGAAACAGTATAAAACCATTTAAAATAATATGCTAAGTATATTCTGAAATAGAAATCCACAAGGCTATATGATCACTGGGCTCCAAAAGATGTGGTTAAAAAAAAACTGTTTTGGCTTGGTGCCAGTATAAGACCAACATTATGAGACCCTGGTGGCACAATGGTTAAATGCTGGTGCTGCAGCCACAATGTTGTGAGTTCGATCCTGCAGGGCTCTAGGTTGACTCAGCCTTCCATCCTTCCCTAGGTCAGTAAAATGAGTACCCAGCTTGTTGGGGGCAAAAAGCTAACACACTGTAAACCGCGTAGGGAGTGCTTCAGCCTGATAAGCAGTATAGAAATGTAACTGCTATTGTTATATTGCTATATGGTCTGGCCTCCAAGAGGAGAGCTTTCCAAAGCTAGGATGACCCAGCAAAGAAGACCCCTCCCCCACATGTCCAAACAATGCATTGTTCCCACTGGTGAGGCATACAGGAGGGTGCCCCACTGCACATGTCAGAGTCTGGACAGGAACATATAGGGAGACAGAAGGTTTCCAGAGTGAAAAGTGTGGCCAGACCAGCCAACCCTTTTTGTTATCATTTTACAGCAACTAAACAGACTCGTTGGTGGTTACTATGGGTCTAGAGTTAGCTTCATGTTCATAAGATTTGGAAGGACTTGGAGAGTCTGTTCCTCTTTTTTCTGTCATTGTCATATCAGCCCCATCTGCTGCCTGTATTTGCCTTGTTGCGTTGACAGAGCTGCTTACCTCTTAATCACAACTAGCTAGGCAGCTTAGAGCTGGTGTGAGGGCAGCCACCACAATCCTTTGTTGAGGTGGATGTACAATCAGACTTATGGAATGGAGGCCAGCCTACTTCAGAAGTCAGCAAAGTTATTACAGACCCCAGGATGGATGAAATTTATAAGCTACTGGCAGCAGTGGAACTTTGCCACCTTCCTACTGTGAGCCAGCAGGCAGCAAAGGTCATGCATTTCTGGCAGCCCCCCAGTTGTCAAAAACAGGACTTAACTCTTTGAAGCCATATCCAATGAGGAAGCCAGGGCTTGTTTTGACCAAGTTCACTCTCCTATGTACTGTCTTCCTTCTGTTTCCTGGGCCATTCCTGACTGTGGGCTCAAGAAAAAATTAGCAGAACTCATTCAATCGCGTGCACGTGTGCATGGGCACATAAGTGAAACCTGTAGGCAAATGCACAGGGCCTCTGGACCTCAGCCTTAGCCCTTCTTTGCTTAAATGTTAATAAACTAACTTGAAGGAAGGGCCAATATGGATGCCACAGGTAAAGGGGATAAATCAGGGTCTGATTTGGGCTTTGCTTTATTTTCCCCCAAAGGGAGATTGTGGCTCCTGTCCTGAACATCACCTGAAAGTGCCAAAGGAAGTCAGCCTTTAACAAGAGAGATATTGCGGTGGTGGTTCTTATGCCAGTGGGCCGGTGAATCTGCTCCAGGTTTTAGTCTGAACTTTAATGACACTTTCCAATGATCTCATACCATCTCTCAAATAGGTTAAGTAACTTGGACAGCTGTGTTAAAATCTGGATTAAAATACAAAAGCACATTTCACTGCCTAACAGCCATCACTGACAGAACACTTGCTGGTGAATATGGAGGAAGGATCAATTCCGTCAGTTTCCCTTTCTCCTGCATTTGAATTTTGATAACCTCTGATAAATACTGGACTTAAAAATACTTCACCAACACTAGAATAGAGGTTGCTGGGATTCATGTGATACATGTACTTATGGTGTCACTATTAAAAAAAGGAAACACAAATCCTGAATCCTGCTGGTTAAATCCAACTAGAATAAGGTCCATTGAATGGATAGCCAACATATAGTTAAATCCAATTGATTGAAAGGGTTACCTCTAGTGGGAACCAACAATAGAATTCAGACCCTAAATGGAGGGAAAGCAAGCAGCATTTAAAAAAAAACAGAAGGAAAGGAACAGAATTAACTGAACTCTGCTTTTCATTTGCCTCCTTCCCTCCTGACAATTCTCCCTCCTAAAAAGTAAGAGAGAGAAGGAAAGGAGGGGGAGGGAGAGGGAAAAAATGGCTTTGAAATAAATGCCTATCTTCAGCATCACTGCATACTGCATTGATTATGCCATTGTTCATGCTGAGGCTGTGGGATCTATTTTTGTGATTAACACAGTGCTGGTAGTAAATGGAACACAGTTCTTTCATGTGCCAGCGATTAATAAAATCCTGTTGTTTGCATACAGCCTATGAAATCAAGTGGGTGGAACTATACAAGGAGGTGGAGGTCAATAATAAAAAAAGGTTAAGATTAGATTTGTTCTAAAAAACAACAACAACAACACTATCATAATCCTACTAACAGAACAGACCTGGCAGCATGGGATTTCAAAATGCACACAGTGCTATTTAAGGCAATGGCTCTGTTAAAATTTCATAAGCAGGGCTATCAATGCTACCTCCCTGTACTGCACAATCATGGCATTTTATTGCTTATTCAGATAACAGACAGAAATGTGAAATGAGGTCTTTGACAGATGAGTACCCTGGAGGTACACTGGTTTGTCACTGTATATAATTCTTCCTTGACAACATTATATTAGTCACTTTAGTGTCTTGGAACTTTGAACCTTATTTTATTACAACTCAGGATAGGGAGGAGGACTCTGTTAAAAATATTTTTTAAGAAAAAAGGATGGGCTTCTAGACTTATGACAAAAAAGACAAATCAAGACTTGTATGCATACAAACTTCTACACATATAAACTAGGATGTGAAAATTCCACAGTCTTGATTTTGTTAAGTTTCCCAAAATTCTACTGGCATTTTTGATTTGTCCTTGTTTTGTATCAGGTTACAATACTTGGGGTTTCCTTTCTCTAGTGAAATTATTGCAAATATTTTTATAACACATTTTTCCTCATTTGAACCTTTATTTCCCCAGGTTGCCCTAATTTAAAAATTCTCCCCCATTTATTAAAGCTCATTTCTGCATATTTTCCTAAATATGCACAATTTAGCCATTGTTTTGAACACAAGCATATTGATTTGTACGCACTTTATTTTCCAGAAGTGCCCTGTAAACCTTGCACATTTATGATCACATAAGGGGATGTGAGCTTTTCTTTTTTTGTAAGAAATCTGTGGAAGTGCAAAAATGCTACTTTCACTGAAACTTTCTAGGCCAATGAAATTTTATTTCATATTAAACTTTGTATCTTTTAAAGCAACATCAACAACAATAATAATAGCTGATATGTATTACCCTGTTTTCTGGGGGTCCCGGGAGGGACACCTAAATGCGCTCTCAATTATATAAGTTGGGGAAATTAGTCACAGAGCACAAGCTAGCAATACGAGAGGCAAGGCAACGGAGCGAGATCTGTTACCCAATGTCTACGGGGTCAGGCCGAGTCAAGGAGCAAACCGGATTGAAATAATAAATGTGATCTCTATTAAAATACAATCAAACAACACACTCACTCAGAGAACTAAGGAAATAAAGGTTGGAGTGGGATGGAGGGATTTTTAGAGGAGTTGTTGGTTTGGGTAATACTACACCTGTCCTGAAGCGTGGGTAGTCTGCAGCAGAGGTTCGGAGGCATGGAATCTCAGTACGTGGGACTGAGGGGAAGGCTCGCCAAGCAAAGTGGCAGGAAGGCTGGGTGGAAGTCGGGAGCGATCCAAGGAAGCTCTCAAAGTCAGGGGTTTATATAGGGGGAAATGTGGCCATAGGCTAGTCCATACTTGGGGAAAACAATGAGTTTTGGGCTCTAGACAAAGCCTCCAAAAGGTCAGAATTTAGCATGATTGAGTTAAGTCCGAATTGACAATAGAGTAGACAATATGCAAACGCGGAGTGCTTGACAGATGAGGATTCTCCTAATCAAGCCGCCTGCTTGGGGAAAGGAGTTCTTTATAAGTAGCGTGCATACATAATAGAGTGCATACATAATAGAGTACATGCCTTTGAGGTCTCCTGAAGTGGCAGGATGGCTATTTCTGGCCAGCCTGTATTGTGTTGGAATACTACAGTGATTAGTGGCTATGCCTGTCTGCGAGCTTGTCCGAGGGCCTCGCAGCACATGGAGAGGAATGGGTAAAGAAGGCCAAATTATTGATATCAAAGTGATATCTAATATCCCTCAAGTCCGGGCTAGAAACTACAGTAACATATGCCCTAATATCTATTCTAAAAATACATTGCTCCAGAGTTCAAAGTTACTTAAGAAAGTGAGAAACCACTGGAGTTAACATGCAATGCAAAAGGGGGAAATACAGCTGATAAGAGTAGAAAAGTAGTGGTTCACTCCAGCAGTTGGTGAATCCACTCTCAGTTTCATCTGAAACTTTATTCTAGATGCTAGACCCATTTTGAGAACAGGGTTGAGGACCTTGGAAACCCCAGTCCAAAACTCAGAATGGCTTCTTCCCACTGACATGAAGCCACCAGCTTCCACTTAGATAAAAGGATAAGTCATTCTCCTGTTCTTTCTCTCTTCGTATTATACACACACTGTATACATACAGAAGTGGCTTCCATTTGCACATGGATCTGTTGAGAACCTGACCATAGTTGCTATTGTTTTTATGGGGTAGGCATGGGGGATGGAGAGAAATGATCCACCAGCTCAGGCATTTAAAATGTGTCAAGACAAATGGAAACTGTCAAAACTAAAATGCATCAACAAGGTCTCAACCAGACTAGAAAGTGAATTCCTTTAAGTATATTTTTGCATTAAGGAGTGAATGTTTCATGGCCATGTTTGCTGCTTGCTTCTTCCCAAAGGACTCTTTCCACAATACTTTATCTTCATTTAAATTGTCCTTTTCAAGAGATCTATAAAATTCACTTTATTGTAGTGGAATGACTTGGCTGAATGCTTTTTAAAAAGCACTACTTTCTAAAATGGCTTTTAGAGAATTTCGGATTTTTACAGCCCAGCAAATGCATGCATGGTTTGCATCAGTATATTCTCCTACAATACAGTAAATGAGACTGAGATTTAAAGTAGAAAATCAAATTACTGCCCACAGGGATATCACAGACATTGCTACAATCAACACTTTTCAGATCAGAGTGTTGGTCTGAATGAACTAGTTTCAGAGAGGAACTAGTTTGGGGCTAGACAAAAATATAGATCCAGTTCGATGGGCAACTGCTGCAGAAGAGAAAAAGACCTTCCACCAAGGTGATGTTCAACACAACAGCGTCAATGCAACAAAAATAATCTCAGAATCTAGGTTGGAGGCAAAAACATGTAAAGATTTGGTCAAAAAACAGTAATTGAATTGAAGTGTTTTTTGGCCCAAATCCATGCTGCAGAAGAGCTGCAGTTCCAGTGTGATGGAACTGCTTTTTGAGGTATACCAGGAAGCAGAGATAACTTTCCCAGCTTTTTCATTGGGTCCTGCTATTCTACCATCAGTAGTGCAGTGTTCGATAAATTGCAGCAAAAGATAAAGCAGCCTTAGTGGTCTTAGCAGCTTTCGGTACATGTGAGAAAGGGAGTGGCAGCTAGGGGTTTCCATGTGCATAGAGTAACAAATCTGCTCCGAATTTTAGTCTAAACTTTAAGGGAGCTATTTAAAGTGCTGGACCATATCACTCAAATAGGTTCAGCACCTCATTTGAAAGTCTTCCTAAAACCTGACGTGGATTCACCAATCCATAGAAATAAAGCCAAGAGGCTAACATGAACAATCCTGTGCTCCACTGTAAAAGTACCAAAGTATACAGCCCCTAAAAGCCAAAAAGCCAAACGCATACACACACATACACACCATACCATCTTTAAAACAAAGGGAGGAAGGGAGGGAGGGCAGAGGACTTCATGGAAGAAGCTGTGCCTCAGCTCACTGATGATGGCACTGCAACTGGTCTTGGAGGTTTCTTCTTCTTATTACTCTGAAGGAAAGGTTCTCAAGCTCCATTCACTTCAGGTCATCCATGAAAGACTTCAGAACAGTTAACAACATTTTTACCTGGCACTGCAAGTGACTGATTTATTGATTTTTTTCCCCCCTGAGGAAGGAAATGAAGGTTGGAATATCCAACAAGTTCACAAACCCAGGCCTGTAGTCCAATGTTTTCATAGTGTGGCCCTGGTTTCAACGATCATGTTGGGAGGAAAGAAAAAGGTTACTTCTGTTTACAGAGGGGAAAAAATATTTATCAAATGATTCTTGGAAACCCTTAAAGTGGCATAAGTGAAGGGCACTGGGCAGGGAAGAGATGATGACAACTTCTGCCCCAAAGAAACATCATCTGAAAGGGCTGTAAGCTCCTTTATTCAACAAAACCAGAAGTCTTACTTGCTTAAACAAATACCTAAAACTTTTTGTGGGACTGATTTAAGAATGTTTTAATGATTAGAAAGTAGGGCTGTTTAAACTTACATTATTACAGATACACACACATGTTTTAAAGACATATATCTTTTAGAAGTATATCTAGCAAATTCATGCTGCTGACTGTGTGGGTGATTGGCTGATTGGTTGTGAGTTACCAAGGACCAACCCTGGTACATGTAACTTGACCCCTGGGGTACACTGAAACTATTTAAATTACAATTTATGTATGGTAACAAATGAAAGAAAGTCTAGGTCTCACTGAGAGATCTTTTTCCCATAGATATTTCTAGCAGAGGAGAAAAAATCTTGGAAGCATTTCTCTCTATATAGACAATAGAGATGACTGGAAAATAATTGCTCACTGACTTGTCAAGACTGTGAATTCTGCATTGCCTTAACATCGTGCCGGTTGGCAGTAAGGACATGTGGCACTATGGCATTAAGCTGGCTCTGAGCAGGGGAAGTGAGAATATGTATCTGTCAGCAAACCTATGCCTCTCAGCTTCTCAATAGTATTTCACACAATTCACGTTAAAAGGCAAAGGGGTCAATCCACAACTGACTGTGTTAAAGATGATTTGCCGACCCTTGCTTCTAGTGATGATTGGGTCATCCGTCAAACACTTTTATATGCTAGCAAGGTACTGCACAAACAGTGAATCTATCTAATGGCCTAATCCTAAGATCTGCAGCTAAAGCACATAAGTGCTTTGGATAAAGTGTTTCGAAAACACCACCTGGGCAACATCATAAAAATACAGTGAGGCATCCAAGCCAAAATGGCATTACATGCAGACACCTTGCTACAAATGTGTAGAACTGAAATGGCAACAGCCACAAATCCTACAAGACTGTGTGTTAAAACGGAACAAAAATAAGAGGTAAAGCCCACTTTCTATTATTCAATTTAGATTTTTAGGTTGCTTCTTCACAAAGTTTTAGTCAAAGGTTAATGGTTCATCCAAGTTTGTTTTTTTTTGAAGTGATACTATCCTTGGTATTTAATTACTGTGGTGAATTACAATAGTCTAGCCACAGTTTACAAGAAAATGGAGAACAAAATATTCAGATAATATAAGAATTGGACTTCATAATAAAAGTACTGTTTATCAGTACTGCTGTGCCGTTTTATTACTGAATGTTCGATCTCAAGCAAAAAATTGGATATGTCTTAAGCACTGAAATGAAGGGTTCTTGGACACAATTAGGAATCATAAAATAAATTCCACTCATCTTCCTTAAATGTTGTATAATATGTAATAAAAACAGAGCTTGGAAATTAATCTTAATTTGTTACCACTAATTTATTAAATGTGTAAACAATTATTTTAATTGTCAAAGGACTATGATGCCAATAGGTAGAGTAAAAATTAATATCTTGTATAATTTTATTTTCTTAATTTTAGGTTAATGTGGTGATGGTTATTTTTAGGCATTTTAACAGCAACTAATCCATTTCTAGGTTAACATTAATCTATCATTGTAAATGCTAACACAAGAATATATATTATCTTTACTTCAGGGTAAAAGTAAACATGTCTTATCTTCTTCCTAAAATCTATAGAGCTTTTATACTAATTTGTGAGGCTCAGTCTGGGGGAAAGAAATGGAATAATACAAGAACTTTTTATTGGTCACTGAGGAAGATCACTGGGTGAAACTTATCTGGCCTCTACTGAATGGCAGTCAAGACTTTTGGCCATCTAACTTCCTTCAGCTACACATTTATGCTTTGACGTTTACTGCTATTTATTCATTTGGACTGTGCATATTTATATTGTTTAATTGCTTGATTTATTTATCATATCTTTTAAATATGTGTTATACTTATTTTTGTGTATATATTTGTGTGATGTGTGCACGCACACACACATCACATTCATTCTTAACATGTCCTATTTGTTTATTTTCCATTGGTTTTTTGAGTCAGGTCCTATATTTCTTTCATTTCTTTTTGTTCTGGAGTTCAAAAAGAAAACATAACAAAAAAACCACAACAAATAGCAGGTGGTAGAATTTTAAGTACTTCTTAAATAGGAATGGCTATAGCAGGGCTGCCAAGATACTGCTTTAAATGCTCCTGCATAACTATTATACGACAAAGGGAAATTCAATATGCTTCACTTTCCCCACTGCTTTATCACTAGGCTAAAACTGATGAAAAACACTGACACATAAAATCTGCAGTTTACAAAACCACATCTAGCCTCAAGAGTGTAAGCTCCTTCCCATCATGTCACACCAAGAGGTTTCGCAGCACTGTAGTTGCCAATGGTGACAACTGATAGTTTCAATTATTATTTGGAACAGACGCCATTTTCACACTAGACTGTTATAGTGACAGATGTCAAACATAAGGCCCACAGGCCGAACATGGCTTGCCAGGTCATTTCATGTGGCCCTCACACCTCTCCTGCAGCTGCAGCACTCCCCCTGCCTGGCAAGCCCGATACCCACATTGTGGGCCCCTGACTGCTAGTATTCTGAAGAGGGGCCCAGCAGGCAGCACTTGTGATCTACTTCTACTTCTGACTGCTCCTCTGTCCAAGTATTACCATCAGAGCGTTGCCACAGGTTACCATGGCAATGCTCCGCGTGGTTCTCAAGAGTTGGACGGAGGAACCATCAGAAGTAGAAGTAGATCATGAATGCTGGCTGCTGAGCCCCTCCCCTCTTCAGAATACTGGCAGCTGGGGGCCCACAATTTGGGGATCAGGTTCACGAGGTACAGGGAGGGGTGGGGGGCAGAAAGAGCCACAGGGAAAGGGAGCAGAAAGAGGCACAGAGAGCGTCTGGGGGCAGAAAGAAGGACAAAGAAGTGTTGGGGGGCTGAAAGAGGTGCAGAGGGGCGTTGGGAGCAGAAAGAAATACAATTACAGATACAACCGGCCCTTTGAGGGCAACCATAAGGCTGATGCAGCCCAAGATGAAATTGAGTTTGACACCCCTGGTTACAGTGCTATTATTCCACTTTCAACATCCTATGGAATCCTGGGGTTTGCAGTTTAGGGAGCGACCTCAAAGGGAAGCCTGGTTCCAACTGAACCATGCTGAATGGTATTACTGTCTTCCAGCTTAACTGTGGTTTAGGCATATGTCCACTGGAAAAGACTTTGAAGGAAGGAGGAGGCTATCTGTAGACAGTCTCTCAACTGATTAACTATGGTTAGCAGGAACTAAACCCAGTGGTGCTGACAGTGATAGGCAAATACTGTATTGTGAAAGTTGGGATGGGATCCCTTGGGACTGACCTCTAGGAAAAAACAATTTTTGCGGAAACTATCTAAACAGTGCACATTTCCCAGCTAAACTACAGCTGCTGCCTTGTGATACAGGCTTTCAAAAATCAGAAGCATCAGATGAGTTATTTATTTCATTAATATGACACTTTTCTCTCAGAGCGGGACCCATGGTGGCTCCTTTGGATCAACCAGCTGTGCTTGCTGCATTTGTGTATACAGTACTGTGTTTCACAAGGGGGAAGAAACACTAGTTTTGTCTAGAAATATTTTGCACAAATTGCAGAAACCTCAATAGAAAAGCAGTGTTCATGGATTCATTCTGGTGCTGGGAGAGGGAAATCTCTCAGAGATTAACACTTGCCAGAGTGTCTTGACATGTTGGGACAGCCTGTTTCCTTGAGTAATTCAGTGAGGTTTCTTCAAAACTTTATTCCACATCCCCACCATTACCAATCTGGTCATTCACTCTTCTTATTACTATATTTTTATTAAATGATTAAATTATTAAATTAAATTATTACTATATTTTTATTAAAAAACATTCCAGCACTCTATAAGCTGTTATTATGGAGAGAAATGGAACAAGATACAATTACAAATGGCACAATTAAAGAGACAATGATTAGATGGGCCCAGAATATAGGCCACCCAATTGAACTGGAGAATTGGAGTAGGGCATGGAAAGGAGATGTAAAATTTACACCGAATTTAAATATTAGGGAAATTTTTTATAAGATGTTGCATAGATGGTATATGACACCAGAATGGAAGCAAAAGATAACAAAAAATAGTAATCCTGTGTGTTGGAAATGTGGGGAAAACATTGGAACTTTTTATCATATGTGGTGGTCTTGTAAAAAAACAAAGAAATTTTGGAAGGAAATGCATGATTTGATTCAGAAAATTTGTAAACTGAACTTCAAGATGACACCTGAATTTTATTTGTTAAATATGTTAGGTGAAAATATAGTGATTAGAGGACATCAAAAGATACTGTCATATTTGATTACAGCAGCTTGATTGACATATGCTCAACACTGGAAAGAAAATATTGTAATAAATTTGGACAAATGGAAATTAAGAGTTTTGGATATGGTTGAGACTGAAAAGTTTGCAAATTTATTGAAGAATAAATCTATTCAGAAATTTGCAAGGGAATGGAGAGGAGTAATGAAATGGCTTAAAATTTAAATGACTGACAAGACTTTGTAGTGGGCGATTCTGTGTTAATATTGATAATGTACTGTGGAAGGCAAGGTTATGTGATTAGACTCAACTGGAGGAAAATATAATAAAGGGAAGTGGGGGAGGGGAGAAGGGATACATTTATAACGGTGAAATGTATCCAATTTTTTAAAAGTCATTTATTCTTCTTCCACCCTCCCTTACCAAGCAACAAGAAAGGGGGAAAGGCCACTCCCATTTTTTTCACCGTGCTTCTTTTTTCCCTCCTTTTCTTTTTAAACAGGAGCCATCTGGCATGCTGGACAATCTAATTATTTCTAAAGATTTTTCAAAAGAAAGAAAATAGACCCCACACCTTTTTCACTGGTGGCTCTCTCTCCTGCCAATTCCTTCTACCTATCAGAAGGAAAGAGCAGCAGCAACAATGGCTATTCCCTTTCCAAAAAAAAAGAGAGAGAGAGAGAGTAAGCATTCCAAGGAGTGAAGCTTCTGCAAGCATCACTAGAACTCTGCAGAGTGGCTACTGTGAAATATTTAAGAAATAAAAGAAAGTGAAAAGGTGAAGAAAGCAGAGGATAGTGATGGTTGTGGTGTCTTCTATGGCACTCTGGGTGCTGCTGAATCTTATCCTAAAAACAGATTTCAGCATTTTGGAAAGCACACTCCAGCTAAAAAGAAGAACAGATTCATCATCTCATTTACATGAGATCCATATACAACCTCTGCAACAAGGAAGGATAAGCCAGAATTCAGCTTCTCTTACAGATTTTTGGCCTGTCATTACCTGTGAACTGGGAACGTAAACTGAACTCTGTAATTTGAAAACAAATTGACAAAAAGTCTGCTGTGGGCCGGTTCAGTAATTCACTACAGCTTGTATTAAACCACCACTCCTGGTTTACGTGACAAGTCGGGATTCTATGAAGCTAAAATTGAATTCTGCTTTATGCTTCCTCCCTGTTACTTAGATGAATGGGGGAAAGAAACAAGCCTGAAGCTTCATGCAGGCTCCTTTCTGCTTGTGCACATAAATCATGGCTTGTGTGTGTGTTAAATGTGTGCCTTCGGGTCCTTTTTTTTTAAATTATGCTGAACCTAAGGTGAAGAACCTATCAGGGGGCTTTCCAAGCAGATTTGTTCCAGATTATTCATGGAAGGGTAATATCATTGCCTTTTCTGAGGCTGAGAGAGTGTGCCCAAGGTCACCAAATCAATTTCCATGTGTGAGTGGGGATTCAAGGCCCCATTCCCAGACTCCAACCCAACACTCAAACCACTATACCACATTGGATCTCTATAAATTGTTACTTAGCATGCCTTATGTCAGTTTTTAGTATGAAGACTGGCTATAGCAACAAAGCAAGAAGTAATTACTCAGCTTTGGGAATTATATTAAATATAATTGAACCTACAGTTAGTTGCCAGATCATGCAACTTAGAAAGCTACACATTTTGCTTCTAAAACCCCACTAAATACAAACCGACACCCGACCATTGAAACAACTGTTATCTCTCTCCTGCTAGAAAATACACCCCCGTTATACAATTTAGGGATAAAATTATGCATGGGAAAGATAAAAGCAAACTTGCTTCGCTTGCATAACCTAGGGCCAAACTACACTAGGGAGGGATAGAGAAATTGCATTGTAAATATAGACATGAGGAATCGTTTAAAAATAAATGGACTGTAGACTGTATAATTTCAAAATTAAAGGGAACCTATCTTGGTGTAATGAAAAACTGATAAATGACTCCAAGGAGGCTCAATCCCACCTACCCTCATTATCATTTTCCAGGTCCTCAGATTGCTTTGCTTTGCATTTCATGGGTGAAGGAGACTGGCCTTTCTGCTCCACTCCCTCTGCAAGAACAAAGAATTAATGAATAGATGTGATTTCTGAAGTACCATTGCTTTCTATTAAATATGAATGTGCAAGATATTGGAAGTATAAATAGACTTTTGAGTTTCTTTCAGTGAGAAATATCTGCACCTTTGAGCACTGTGAAGATTGATTTCTGCCTCAAACGCCACTATCCCAGCTATAAGGGGCATTACTAGCCTGAACTCTGAGTACCATATTTCAAAAGTGACTTAAACTTACATAAAGCCAACATCTTCATGTTCTTTTAATCCATTTCCCACTGAGAAATGCATTCTGTTCCATGACTGTAATGGTTTCACTTGAATGGGCACAGTTTCAAAAAACTTAATACAGTACACAGAAAAAGAATGTGGGAGTCTTAGGCCATTTCTGCACTACACTGTTATATAGTGCTATTATTCCACTTTTTTAACATCCTATGGAATCCTGGGGTTTGCAGTTTAGGGAGGGGCGTTTGAGGAATAATTGAAAGTGGAATAATCGCACTATAACAGTCTGGTGCACAAATGGCCTTAGAGTCACAGCCGAGCTGAGGAACAGTGGTAGGAGCAGGGGCACCAGCAGAGAAGGTCCATAATGATGGCTTGTCCTTATGTTGCACTAGTTTCTACCACAATATTGTTCATGAATGAAGAACAGCTTTTATTAGCTGAAAATCAAAAAGTAATACTCTTTCATGTTATGTGCAAATTGTGCTGGGTGTTATAGACTCAGGCCAGTGTGTTGTTGGTGCTGAGGCAATGGCAGCAGGAGGAAAAAGGGTGTAGGAATCGGGACTGTAAAGTCAGACAGTAAAGAAACAGGTTGTTTGGGGCCACTAGATTTTGGCAACTTCTCCTTGCTACTACTCTGTGACCTGAGAAAAGTGCAATCACTAATGTAGTGTGCACTAACAAGATTTCAACCTTAGTACTTTAGCAATAGTACTATGGGTATGTTTTAGTACATTAAAATGTTCAGTTCAGTCAACAGGAGGTTTGTTTTTATTCATAAATACCAACTGACAAAAGCAGCCATCAAATAATAATAATCTTGATCATTTTATTTAATTGTATTTTAACTTTTGTATTCCATGGTTTTTAACTATCGTCATTTCCGCCCTACACTGTTATAGTGCTATTATTCCCCTTTCAACATCCTATGGAATCCTGGGATTTGCAGTTCAGGGAGGGGCACTTCAGCTTCTCACCCAGAGAGCTCTTGGGCCTCAGTAAACTACAAAACCCAGAATTCCATAGGAGGTTGAAAGTGGAACAATAGTATGATAACAGAATAGGGCAGAAATGGCCAAAGTCTTTTTAATTGTTGTAAGCCCAGCAGCAGCAGCAGCAGCAGCAGCAACAGCAGCAGCAGCAGCAGAAGAAGAAGAAGAAGAAGAAGATGATAGCTAAGCACGGTCAGATCTCATTAATATTTGGGCCTTTTCCACATCCTACCTCTTCTTGGTGCTGGGGTGCAGTGATGGCGCAAGCAGCCTCTTGTGAGAGGCTCTCACTTCCCTGCTTCTTCAGCTCCACACGAACTTCCTGCTCGCACGAGAGCCCTGCCTCTTCCCTTTGCAGTGCAGCCTGGGACCTTCCCAGGCTGCACTGAGACAAGAAGTGAGACCGGTCCAGCTCCCGAGGCTCCGCACGCCAGGTAAGTGTGCGTGGAGCCCAGGAGCAATGTGCAATTGCGCAGCATTTTCAGCTAAAAGCTGAAAATGCAAAGGTGCGTGATCATTGCCTGCCAGCCCTGGAGCCTTGCGTGATTGTGAGGGTGTCATGCAGATCGCTCCTCGCAATCGTGCGAGGCTCCAGGCCCTCTTTCGTACAGCAGATGCTGTGCGAAAAGGGCCCTGGATAGGAGCCTGCCAATGAATACCAGGTGCTGTAGGTTATGTTTCAGAAGAAGGAACTGGCAAAACTACCTCTGAGTATTGTTGTCTGATAAAACCCTATGAAAAAAAACCATGACGTTGCCATCAGCCAACTGGTGACATGAAGGCAGCTGCACACACATGAGCTGTGACAGCAACACTACTTTCAGGTTAGTAATACAGTACATTAGCCACATCGAGAACAAAAAATCTGATAAAATCTAATGTAGAAAATGTAATGTAAGGTGTCCTATGAGAAAGCCCCATGCAACACAGCGGAACTAAGTAAGCAGAACAGAGGGTTGCACTGTGAGATGGCATATCAAGCCAAGGAGCAGGAGTAGAAGAGGGGGAGAAACAAGCCAGATAAACTCTAGAATTGCTAGAGTTTCAACACTTTTTTAAAAAAAAAAAATCTGCAAATTCTGCCAAATATGCATATAGCAGATTTAGGCAATACAATAAGCCATGGTTCCATGGAGAAACTGCCTCATTGATTACAAGCACTGTGCTGGTGTTTGCTGCCCAAACACTTCTGCTTGCAGAACTGCACTTCATGGTTTGCTTTTCCCACTTGGGAGAAAAACAAAGCAGAGGGGGAAAAATTCACTTTTGGATGGCATGATAAACAGATCATGGAGTAAAGCTGTGAACTGTTTACCTGCCTCTCACACTGAGATATGTGTACATTACTAGACAGCGTTCCTATACCATCATCACCATCACCACATTTATTTCTATCTCATCTTTTTCCCAGTTCAGGACTCAAAAAAGCTTACAACCAATTAAAAACATATTGTGAAAAATACACAAGAGACAAGAGTTAACATATGATTAAACAATCATAAGATTAAAACCAGACTAAGGCCATTTCTGCACTAGAGTGTTAACAGCGCTATGATTCCACTTTCAACACCCTATGGAATCCTGGGGTTTGCAGTTTCGGGAGGGGCCCACTGGCCCCTACCGAAACTGCAAACCCCAGGATTCCATAGGGTGTTGAAAGTGGAATCATAGCACTATTAACAGTCTAGTGCAGAAATAGCCTAAAACATACTTCATTAAAGTGTATACACACACATCAGCATGGCAAGCAGCAAGATCCAGCACATTATTTGATGGGACAGGACTTACAGTAACCATCAAATGCCTGTCGAAACAGAAGTCTTTACTTCTCTGCAAAAACAAAGTAGAAAGGGTACCTGTCTAACTTCTCTAGGAAGAGAGTTCCACAGCCTGGGGGCAGACATTGGGAAGGCCTTCTCCTGGGTTCCCATGAGGTTAGTGGGAAAGAGAGAAGGGTCTTCCCAGCAGATTTCAAAGCATGGACTGGTTCGTAAGGGAAAACTAGTGCTGTTGTTGTGTGCCTTCAGGTCATTTCCAGCCTATGGCAACAGTATCACAGGGTTTTCTGGGGCTGAGAAATAGCCTGGACCTGAGCTGTAGAGGGCTTTATAAGTCAAAATTAAGTCACAGTGTTTCAGATATCAAAACATGACAGAAATTTTTTTTATATATATATCTGTGGGCATGCAACAACACCTAACCCTTCCTTAGTATCTGGATCTTGCAGACAGTCAGTCTACGAAACGTTAG
Organism: Ctenosaura bakeri; assembly: GCA_948474755.1. Lineage (NCBI taxonomy): Eukaryota > Metazoa > Chordata > Lepidosauria > Squamata > Iguanidae > Ctenosaura > Ctenosaura bakeri. Next base: position 62,785 of record CAOLHI010004508.1, on the reverse strand, counting down.
TCAAAATCAAAAAGTCAAAGCAGAAGGATTTACCTCAGAGTAATTATGGCTAGGATTGAGTTTATAAACTGCACCATGACAAGGTGGGAATGGGAAACTTACACGCCAGGTATTCCAAAAGCAGCAGAAAAAGGAGCAACTTTGACCGAGTGATGACAGCAAATGTTTCTAAGGCCATTTCTGCACTAGACTGTTATAGTGCTATGATTCCACTTGCCACATCCTATGGAATCCTGGGGTTTGCAGTTTCGGGAGGGGCCAGACGGCCCCTCCTGAAACTGCAAACCCCAGGATTACATAGGATGTGGCAAGTGGAATCATAGTGCTATAACAGTCCAGTGTGGAAATGGTCTAAGGCAGGCTCACCCACAAGACAGCCTGTGCCAACAGCTCATTATTGTCCCTTGGGGAAAAGCGAGACTACAAATCTCCTCAAAGGACAGGGCTTGTCCCTCCCTTTCTCTGGTTGTTTATGCTGCAGAGAGAGAGGTCTTTTCTACAGACTATTTTGTTCTTGGACCTAGGAAAGATAAAGGACAACTTCCTCCTAAGAACTGATGGAGATGGAGAGCTAGAAATTATACCAGGGGAGGGTCCATAAGTGTTTCATATTTTTAGTTCACAAAGATACTAGTCTGAACTTGCTTGTTTACATTGAAACTGTGATGAACTTATTTCGGTAATATAACTTAGCATGGTAGCTTAGACATTTATTATTTATCCATTAAATAGTAAGATGCAGACTTGGCCAAAAGTAGGTCGTTTATCACATCCTGTCAACTTTCCTTCCCTCCAGCCTTAAAAACAGCTCTGAGATGGTATGGAAATGTAATAAATACACACAGAGCTTGGAAAAGCTACTTTCTGGATTACAATTCCCAGAATCCCCCAGGGAGCAAGCCTATTTGGGCCATTTCCATACTATATTGTTATAGTGCTATCATTCCATTTTCAACATCCTATGGAATCCTGAGGTTTGCAGTTTAGGGAGGGGCATTTAGAATTCTCAGCCAGAGAGCTCTTGGGCCTCAGTAAACTACAAATCCCAGAATTTAGGATGTGGGAAGTGGAATAATAGTACCATAACAGTGTAGGGTGGAAATGTCCTTGCTCTAATACAACACTGGAATGTATCTCTGTAAATATGTTTCAAATGTTTTTGAAATTGGTCTCAAGGCAGGAGAAAAGCAGGACACAAATTAAATAAACAAATGTAGCGTGAAATACAGGGGGAGAAGATAGATAGCGAACCACTAACATCCAGGATAAATTTTAGCTACATTTTCCCCTTTGACCTTACCCAGTCCAGCAACATGCTGCATGAAATAGGACAGCTTTAGTGTCCTGTGGGCTGAACATTACAATATACTGGCAGAGGCTAAAAAAGCAAAGGATCTGAATGGGAGGGGGGCTAAATATTATTCCATAGGATACAGATTCATTGAAATTAATGGGGGACTAGCAACCGAAATCAACCAGAACTGGGCTTCGATCAAGATTTAGAATATACTGTTTCAACATGCATGTATGTTCAGGAGTTCCACCTTCTCTCTATCAATGCTTAGGAGCTTTTCTCTCCCCCCTTTTTTTTATTTTAAAATAATAAAACAATTGTAAAAGACTTGTTTTGAAAATCCTTTTATTCATTTTCCCTTGTCTGCCACCTAATTTTTAATGACTCACCAGACTCAAACATCAGTGGCTGCTCTCGCAAAAAGCTTATATTATGGATGTAAACATCCTGCTGTTCACTGGAGAAGAGAAGAACCCTTATTCCTCCCCACATAAGCATAGTTTATCAAGGTAATAAGATATATGAGCCGGCCTGGGTGGCAAAAGAAATATAACACAGAGAATGCATTTAGCTCAGTATGCCATGCATTTAGCCATCCGTTCATTACAGGCATTTTGCAGCTGTTTCATGGGCCTGAAAGAAGCCCAACTTTCGCCCCTCATCTTGAAAGTCCCTTTAAATGAAGCTGAATTCAGACTCTAAGTAAGAACCTGCAGTCTGCTCACACTATCATAGGTGACTCTAAATTGGAACAGAGCCATCAATTTGAAAGATATTTGCTAGAAAAATGAGCTAGAAATGTATACTTCAGGGGCAGTTTTTTTTCCTTTTGTCTATTAGAGAAGGATAAGAGTGGACTTCAGACAACCAACAGTGATAATTCATAAAGATGGGCTATACCTATGGGTTCCATCTGCTAGAGTCATGACCCACAAATGAAATGAAATGGAAATACATTAACGATAGGAAATGGCTAATTGCAGTCACAACCTCAAATATCTATTACCTAACTACTCCCCTCAAATTCTAAATGAGAAGATGGTTTTCTTGAAAACAGTAACTCCCTTGTACTGAATATATAGATGCATATGGCAGTTATGCAAATATTTGCTTGCTTAAAAATAATCAAGCTTTAAGAACTAATGGCACTGAGCGATATAATACTCCAGTGGTGGAGGACATAGAACAATTACATTGATTTTGAAAATGCCATGATTAACAGCATGTCAAATGGTCATTTACCCAAAGAGATTTGCAGAACCTTGGAGATCTTCACCATTTTATCATGAGAGGTGAGCACTGATATTTCTTATCTTTCTGTCTTTGATCCAGGTTCTTTTGTGCTTGTGGGTACACTCCCTGAGCTGACTTCTATTCAATATGCTTCCACAACAAAAAGGAAGAAGGTGGCCTCTGCTATCTCCCCTTTCATTCTGCAATGCCCAGGGTCACCTCCTCCACTGTTCCAGAAGGTTCTTCTGACATTTTATATTAGATTTGGGGGCTACACAGGGATGGTAAGTTGTCTCGAATATGGGCTGGATCCACTCCAAGCCTCCTGAAGATAATCATATATTACTGGCATGAGCCAGTGGTATGAAATGCATATTTTATTTGATCTATGATTCTTCCTATTCCCCATCTCCTCTACCAAGAATGCATATCTTGGTAAGATGTCCCCTTCAAATCCATGCATGTTGCCTGGGTACTCCAGGCCCATTCAGACCCTAGTAGGGAAACAAAAGCAGCAGGTTTTTTCCCCATGTTGCTCAAACAGCTACACAAAAGAATCTCCCAGAAGCAGAACAGCTACAACAAGGAGTTCCCCCTGTCCGTTGTCTCAAGGCTCAGGATGAGAGAGGCCAAGACACATAATTTCCAACCACTCATTGTGAAGCCGTGGTGGCGCAGTGGTTAAATGCCAGTACTGCAAGCCACAAGGTTGTGAGTTCGATCCTGCCTGGCTCCAAGGTTGACTCAGCTTTCCATCCTTTCGCAGGTCAGTAAAATAAGTACCCAGCTTGTTGGGGGCATGTATAGAAATGTTTCGAAATACATGCTATTTGTAAGTTGTTCGCCGCCTCAATCCATATGGAGAGGCGGGATACAAATAATAATAAAAAAAAATAAGCCAATGAGTCAGTGCAGCCTATTTTTTATGAACAGATGTTCACTTTGTCTCTTCATCTCCATTATGGGCTGTGCTATAACACTGGGCCTTTCTGCACTACACTGTTATAGTGCTATTATTCTACTTTCAACATCCTGTGGAATCCTGGGGTTTGCGGTTTAGGGAGGGGCATTTAGAATCTCAGCCAGAGAGCTCTTGGGCCTCAGGAAATGACAAACCCTAGAATTCCACTGGATGCTGAAAGTGGAATAATAGCACTATAACAGTGCAGTGCGGAAAACCCCATTCTGTGAACAGTTATACACTCACTCAGCAATTTCTTCTTGTGACCAGTCCACTAGGTGAGGAGAAAGGGAACTGGATGAGAAGGCACTTCTAGGTAGAAGAAGACACTGAAATACAATTTAAACCTTTTTGTTTTGGATGTTTGTAAGGTTGTCTTACACAAACCCAGAGACATGCACCTACCTGAAATTCACACTGTTCTCAAAACCAGAGCCAATATATAGAGAAAGGCATTTCAGCATAACATTCTTTTTCAGGATGGAAATATTAAGGATCTGTCTTGTAATTAATGCTACTACAAAGACATCAGAATAGGAAACAATGAAATGGTTTGGGTATAAATATTCACTTAAAATGCCCAAACCAGTGGATCCAGATGTCTTTCAAAAGCATGTCCATCAGCATGAAAACTTTTAATTTGCTGTTCCATTTGGAGCATCTCATCTTATGCTGGGTCATGGTGCCTACAAAGAAGACAGGGGAAGGTCTTCAACCCAACTGGAACTCTCCTCTCCTTCAGTTGTACAACCCTAATACCTGTGAAATGTTTGTCATCCAATAAGTTCTACTCTGCCCCCGCATTGCCTTGCCCTGGGGAGAAGCTGAGAAGACACATGGCTGTACTTGCCTTATCCTAGACTCTCATCAAGCTACTGTAGGCCAGTTCTGAGAAGTTATGCTTCTATGGTTGTCCATCTCCTTTCTTCCAGGTGCTCATTTAACCCCTTTCCAAAGTTTACACTGGGGGGGGGAATACTGTGCATCCAACAGGTGCACTGTGCTAGTCACTCCAGCTCCAAATTAGAGTTCTTGATGCCTCTGTGAGTGATGACATTCCTGTGGCAAGCCATGGCCTATGCCTAACAGAGGGAGAACAGATGTAGAGGCAAACATTCCAGTCTAATAGGCTAATTTTGCATGGACTTGCAGCACAGCTTAATTGGAACTGGTGTAATTTCAAAGGTTAAAGAGTAGAGGAAACTGGAGTATCCTATTTTGTTTAGAAAACTGGAATGATTAAATCTCCTGTCTTTTAAATTTGAAATTTGTATTGAAATCTATCACTAGCCTACCGTTACAGTGTCCTTCAGTTTAGAAATCACATGCATTTGGGCATTGGGTATTTATGAGCTAGCATATGATCACAGAATCCAGTGCTTCCAATGAAGCTTTCCCCTTGACTTTCGACACAGAAACCATTATAGGAGCACAGAGATTAAAGTAGTTTAGTCACACATGTGGACTTCACAGTGAACAATGATATACAGTAAACCCTCCACTTTCACTGGGGTTAGGGGCACAGGACCCCTGCAAAAGTGGAAGAAATCATGAATATCAAAATGGATGGGGGCCAAGGCAAGGTGGGGAGAGTGGTAAATGGATGGGTCGGCCTATACTTCCCCTCTCGCCCATCTCTTTCCTGGTGGGTGGGGCACTTGGAGAGGGTTTGTGGTGCTAAGAAATCAGGCTGTGATCCATCCTCAGCTGCCCAGGCAGTGGCTGGTGGAGGAGGAGGCCCAGAGGTAGTCTTTTAAAGGGCTGCACAGTCCTTTCAAAGCCTCCAAGATGGAAGGTCCCCCCCCCGAAAAGAAGTGCCTGAGGTAGGGAGGGGAGGGGAGGAGAAACTCACAAACAGTCTGTGAAAGTCAAACCCACAAATGTGCAGGGTTGACATTTTAAAACATCTGAGAATATCTGAGATATCTGAGAATATCTCTGAGGCACTGTGGATATAAATTTGTGGGCAGCAATAAGAAGTAAGTTATTAGATGTACAGCTGGCCCTCCACATTAATGCATTCCAACATCTGAGGATTTATCATTATTTGCTGCCACCTCTGGAGCTGCCCTACCCCATTTTAAACAGCAACTTACAAGCCTCACTTCTCATTTGCAGTCCCTCTGTAAGCCTCACAAGACTGAGAGAGACTGTGAGACTGCAAACATGAGGCAAAGATTGCAAGTCCTTATTAAAAATGGTGTAGGGCAGCAGCAGAGAGGGTTGCAAGCCCTGCCAGACACCCACTTCGGTCTCGTGAAGGAACCACACCAACTCAAAGGCAGAACTGGGTGGCTGGCATGCTTCCCACCATGAATTCAAGTGTATTGTGTATCGGATTTAAGCAGTTTATTGATGAGTATGATCCATGGAGGATTGAATCCACAGACTGCACTTTTTAAAAATAATTTGGGAACCCTATAGATATTCATGTTTTTCCCCCTTTTGTGGGGCTCCTACTCCCTTAACCCCCACAAATGTGGAGGGCCGATTCTATTGTTTGCTGAGATTGTGTATCAACACGTGTGAATGAGGACAGATTATATGATGATGATGATAACAATGATGGCATACAAAAACCTCTTACTAAAATATAATCAAACAATTCAAACTTTGCAATGAAAATATCAAAAAGCACTTTCATATTTGCAAAACCTTCAGCCATTGACTGCTGGTTAGGAATCAGCTGAGCCGTGGGGGTGGCTGTTATTCATGGCTTTCATGGCTAGTAACAGCAGCAGAAAAATCAGAATCTCAGGCCCCTCCGCACCTTATCTTTGTCTGGCACCAGGGCACGGGGATCACACAAGCAGCCTCTCACGAGAGGCTCTCGCATTCCTGCTGCTTCAGCTCCACAGGAGCTGCTAACCAGCCAGCAGGCAGCATGAGGGCTCTGCCTTTTCTTTCCACAGTGCAGCCAGGTATTTTCCCAGGCTGCGCTGGGGAAGAAGCACAAGAGCTGCGGCTCCGGAGCTCCGCACACAAGGTAAGTGCGTGTGGGGGCCCGGAGTGATGCACGATCGTGCACCACTTTTGGCTATAAGCCGAAAATGAAATAGTGTGTGATCAGTGCCTGCCGGTCCTGGCAGTATCATGTGATTGCAACAATGTCATCTGAAATGCTCTTCATAATTGTGCGATGATCCGGAGGCCCTTTTGCATGGCAAATGCCATGCGAAAAAGGCCTCAGTGGTGCTTGCAGGGGGCAGGGAGCCCATCAGCATATATCACAGCCCATCTTTGGGTCCTTGCCTCTCAGTCCACACCATATGTGCCCTTAATGTTAAAACCCCCATGTATGAAAGGCACGTTAAAGGCATTATTTGGAACCACCATGAGAGAAAAACAAAACAGGTTAAAACAATCTCACAAGAACCCCAAAAACACAAAATAGCCAGAAGAGGAGCAGGGGAAATAAGACATACGCTCTGACCTTCCTCTGAAGAGCTGATAGGAAAGAAGAAATGGGAATCTTGGAAAGATCCATAATTCCATAGATGGTGTGGGGTGTGTGTGTTTGTGTCTGTGTGTTTGCATGTCATTGCTCTAAAGGCCCTGCTTTTCGGTGGTTACCTTGCTTGGGATTGATACTTGAAGCAAGATCTAAGGCAATGATCCAAGCAAACATGGGAGACAAAATAAAGAAAGACACTGTCTGAAATATCCAACCCATTTGTGTAGGTGCATTCAAGTTGCTTGTTGACTTATGTTGACCCCATGAATTTCATAGAGTTTTCTTAGGCAAGGAATACTCAGAGGTGGTTTTCCCAGATCCTTCCTCTGAAATATAGCCTACAGTGCCTGGTATTCATTAGTGGTCTCCCATCCAAGAACTAAGCAGGGCTGTGTGTGTTTGTGTGTGTGTGCTTGCGTTCAAGTTGTCTGTTGACTTATGGTGACCCCATAATTCACCTGGCATTCCTACCACTTCAGAAAGAAGCAAATTCACAGTAGCAAGAGGGCTTTTTGGAGTCCGCCTAGCCAAGACTGATATTCCTCTTCTTTTTGAAATGTACAGCTCAGTTTCTGAAGAGGCTGCTGTCATCCTTTGCTCTCACAGGGATACGGTGACATTTCCTTTATGTTTGTTGCCCACAGGCAACAGACTTGTTAAAGCCGCACTGGGGCTCAGAGACCAAGGGCACCCTGCTAGATAAACAGTGGAATGCAGAGCACATGAATGTGAAGCATGCCTTGTACAATGCTGGCTGTGAGACAAAACTGAAATGGGATGCCACATAATGTTTACAAAAAGATCTAATCTTCACTGAATGCTTGGCATTGCTTGGCACAGTGCTCTAATAATCCTGAGGTGATATTTGGCTCCCACACAGTGGTATGTTGAAGGCATTGTGACAGTTTGTAAAAATGGAAAAGACTACATTACAGTGAGGTATTCTTGTCATTTTTTCCAGGGATTCCCACTCTGAAAAATAGTCCACATATTTCTTTGTCTGCTCACATGTGTGATGCTTGAAAAGGAGTTTGGTTAAACCTTTTCAATATATCTTTCAAACACTTTTATATGCACAAAAGGAAACAGACCTTTGCTTATTTCATTCTTCATAATTTCAGAATTTTCTCTCAAAGACATTTCATGTGTTTTTCAATGACAGTCTATGTACTTTGAGATATTTTTGCAAAAAAAAATTGATTGTAAAAGAAAGCTTCTTTCTTTTTGCAGCATATTTTGCAAAAATTAAACAAAATAAGTTTTGGCACAAATGATTTTTTTAAGTGAAAAATCTCATGGTAGTTGGCCATTTTTGGATAGGTGTTTCAAGTGTGTTGAGACACTTTTTCAATGAAGGCAAGAACATGCCTGATTCTTTCCATCTATAGCACACACAATACTGCTTTTAAAAATCTTGGTGTGGCTAGAATCCTGCTGCATTTTTCATGTATTCATTCTTCACCCAAGTCCTTTTTGCACCTTACCTTCATCGCGGCAGTGGAGAGCAGCGCTCACGTGAACAGCCATTTGCGCGAGCCGCTCACGGCAGCCCTTCTGCCTCCCGCAGTGGCTTGCCAGTTGCGCGACTGTCATACTAGCGCCCCGCCCTGCCCCTTCCTTTTGCAGCGCAGCCTGGGAGCTGTAGGCTGCGCTGGGGGAGGAAGCGTGACCGGGCCGGCTTGTTCAGCGCACTGCACACAGGTAAGCACGCGAGGGCTCGCAAACACTGCGCGACCGAGCAGTATTTTCGGCTTAGAGCCGAAAATAAAAGAATGCACGCGTGGCTCGCTTTAGGCTCGTGAGCGTCATGTGAGTGGGAGTGCATCATATGGACTGACGCTCCCATTCACGCGACGCTCAAGGGGCCCTCACGCAAAAAAAACTGCATGCGAAAAGGGCCCCAGAAATGAGCAGGGAAGGGGGGTGTCTCCAGAAAAAACACCTATTCTGAAGTAAGAGAACTTCCTTTCTGTTTTTTTTTTTTTTTGTAGTGTATGCCTGAGAAATAAAACATTAAAGCAGATAACATAGTCTGAAAAATTATAGAGATCTGCTAACATCAACACAGGTTCTGACTTAGGCCCTTTTTGCAACTTACCTGCTGCTGCTGGTGTCACGAGGGGATTGCATGAGAAGCCTCTTCTGAGTGGTACTTGCATCCCCTCTGCTTCCCCTTCGCACCAGCTCTGTCCTGGTCGGAAGGAAGTGTGAGCGCTCCACCCCTTCCTTCCATAGTGCAGCCGGGTACTTTCCTAGGCTGCACTGGGGGAAGAAGTGCGATGGCTGTATGTCTGGAGCGTCTGCACACAAGGTGTGGGGGGGCGGGAGGGATGTGCGATCGTGTATCATTTTCGGTAACAAGCCGAAAATGATATAATGCGTGATCACCACCTACTGGCCTTGGGAGCATTGCGCAACTGTGAGGATACCATGTGAAACGGTCCTCACAATCGCACAAAGCTCCTGAGGTCATTTCACAACAGGGTTGGCATGCAAAAAGGGCCTAAGCCTGACCCATTCTTAATGTATTTCAGCTGAAAAACAAGATGCAGTAGAAAGGTGTGTTGTTATACATATAAATACACAGAGAGATGCACATACATACACACACATAGACTGACCTGCATTTTCATTTGCTTCAGTCTCTTCCTCATTATCCTCATCTGTCAAAATCAATTGGGGTAGGAGACACAAATTAAGAATATGAACCACAAGATTTTATTAAAAAACACTTTAAAATAATTCTTCCACTTGTAGATAAACAACACATTTAATGGGGAAACATGGTATGTTATTGGAGAGCCGCCCCTCACTGTACCCACAAAAAAATCAATTTTTGACCCCATATGCCCTCTAGGGGACATGGATGCGTTCTCTCTATGAGAGTCAATTTGAGGCCCAAAAAAGTTTTTGGGGAAAATTTTTGCAAAAATTTGTTTATGCCTAGGGTAGGGGGTCCAGGCGGACTCCAAGTGTGACGGAAATGCCATCACATCCCCTAAATGGTATTTTGGCATTTTTGGTAAGAAATTGGTTTGGGGGAGGCAATTTTTTTTACCCTGGGGGGGTACAAAACAATTTTGGGTGCTGCCTTTGGTCCAAAGGCTGCAATTTGCCTATCTAGCTGATGGGCCAGACCTATAACTTCAGATTTTTCCCAGGCCACACCCCTCATAGGGCCTAAGTCACACCATCCCACTGCATGCCACAGCTACAAACATGATGGAGCCAACCTGGGGGAAGGGAAATTACTTGATGCAAATGGTTCCCCTGACTCTTGTATATTGAACCAAGGGAGGAGGAGTCATGTTTGTAACTTTGCTTGCTATTGGCTCTGGTTGTCCAAAAGGCTCCACATCCTTGGAACATACACTTACCTGAGCATAAGTTTCATCAAACTCATGGACTGTATTGTATATATATGTATATGTGTATGTATATATGTTAATACCTACTGCCACTTAATCAGCATTGAGTCACAGAGTTACAAGCTAAACATTTCATAGTGGAAGTCAATTTCTGAACTATTATAACATGTTTCCTTGCTTCAAATATCAGTAAGGGCCTAAACCATACTTGACTTAAAAGCATTTTAGCACCCTACACAATGGGAGAGCTTGGAGTGCATGGACAAGAGACAGGTGGAGAGGAGGGATGGGGCTATGACATGCAGAAGTGGGGCTACAATGGACGGGGCAGGGCCGCGACATGTGGGGGAGAGAAGCAAGGAGCCGCAGTGCCCCCAAAAAATTGTTGCTGGGGGCGCACTTCCCCCATGGCACCCCCATCCCTACACAACTGACTCTACACAAGTCATGTCCACAGATCATCAGCCACTGCAAATAAAAAGTTGGGTGTCAATTTTCTGGATCTGGAAAGCATGTTAAACAGTATGGATGTCTTTAAACAAAGTGATTTCAATTCCATTCTTCAATAAGAATCTAGGATGTGATTCTGCCAGCAATGAGCTTGCACAACTTCTGCCAGTCTTAATGAGGATTTAGTAAAATTAATTCTTTAATAGATGACTAAAATACGTCTTTAATTTCCCATTCTTGAGCTCCACAAAAGAGAAGAGTATTGCTAGGCAAGAAAACTATTACAACAAATCTGTATTCACTGTTCCTCTGCATTCACAAGTCTATGTGGGCTATATCCAGTTTTAGTCCCATCTAGAGATCATTAAAATCAATCCGCCTTAGATAAGTGATGACTAACAAGTCGAATGAATTGCAGTGGATCTACTCTAACTGAGACAAGACTTGGATTTAACTCTTTAGTAGCAGCGAATTAGGGGTCACAGAAGATGATACTAATAAGAGTTTAGCATTCTTTTTGGCGGTCAACATAGTTTCTTCTATGTGTTGGCACAGTGGATACTCACACATCTTTCAAATCCTTTCCAGAAAGTTACACATACAGGAATTTCCAATGTCTAGTATTTTAAATATCACACTATAAGTTTAGTGCATGCACACTTGCAAAAATATGTTTTGTAAGAGGAAAACGCTGATAGGTTGCGGAACAGCTGGTGTTCATTTTCTTGCAGCTGTAAGTTTTGATGTGCAGATTGAGCCTCTCTTATCCAAAATGCTCGGGACAAGAAGTTTTCCATCCTTCAGATTTTTTTTTCAATTTGAAATATAGCACCTTTTTGGAATAGCCTCACATCTCATTCACTTGCTACTTGTGTTATACATGAGATACGAGGCTGGAGAGAAAGCAAGGATCTGTGAAATGGCAAGAATCCGAGCATAGGGCATGGCACGAATCCACACCTCCTGCTGTTACACAGATCTTCAGTCTCCCCCTTTTTGCCATCAGTTGGCCACTTCTGCTTTTAAGGCAGTGGCTGTGGCACTCCTCAGATCTGAAAGATGAACAAGCAGGAATACCACATCTGCCACCTTGAAGGGGAAGCAGGCAGCTGGCAGCAAAATGTCTTGGGTTTTAGAGGCTTTCAGATTTTGGATTTCTGGATAAGAGAGGCTCACCCTGTATATTTTTTAAAAATACTATTTATTATTTCTATACATATGGCACAGCAAGAAATTTGGTTAACAGTTTGAGTAACATTTAATATAATAATTACTGGTTACTTCTCCCTGGATTTTTCCCATAATCATTGTACAGCCAGAAAGGAAAAAGATGATGAGGTCAGATCCTAGCATCTCTGCAACTAAAGTCATGACCATGTTTTATTAGCTGGGATTCTGCATCAGGAGTAATTCTCAGAAACAGTAAAAGAATTGTTCATTTGGAAAGCAGACTGATTCAAATACAATGAATTATGCTCTTTGTATTTCTGGAATGAAAATTAGATTCAGTTAAATTACCTATTCAGATTCAATTTGCTGGATGGGAGTAATGATGGCTGGTGGGAGCACCAAGGCCATGAATCTGTATTACGTTTTGATCTTAACTTTAAAGGATCTATCCATGATGTTGAATCTATTCTGGGATACAGTTCAGCACTCTGGACAGCTCTTTTAAAGTTCAGATTAAATCTGTAGTGTCTTCACTGCTTCATGCTCATGAGATCACTGGGGCCATTTCTGCACTACACTGGTATAGTAGCATTATTCCACTTTCAACATCCTGTAAGAGGCGGCTTTTTTGGCAAAATTTGTTTAGACAGGTGTTTGTCTTTGCATTTGTCTGAGGCTAAGATAGTCTCACTCGCTTAAAGTCACTCAGTGGGTTTCCATGGTGGAGCATAGCTTCAAACCAGGGTCTCCAGAGTCATAATCCAACATTCAAACCACTACATCATGCTGGCTGTCTGGCACAACTATACAGCACACTATACTGTATGGTTGAGGGATAAAGAATGCAGAACCTTTCCCTTGGTTAGTCCTGCTGTTCAAAAGAGTGATGTGACCTACTTCAGGAAGTACCATGACAGTGGATTCATAAAGAATCCACTGTCTAAATGGTACATCAAATATTGGCCCAAGTGGGAAGGAAGCAGCATATGGGCTCCTCTTCAGGCTGCAGAATGTTCTGGACCAGGACTGGAGCCTCCTTTACCAGCAGCTCCAGTGAATTACTTCTCTACAATCTCCCTCCATTGTCCTTCTGTACAGTCTCAAGTGATGCAGTTTTTCTCCTTTCCTTTTAGAAAATCTCAGTGAGGAAATAAACACTTTGAACCACTCTAGATGAAACAGCATACTACAAATGGCTCAAAAGTTTAAAATCATTTTGGACACCTAATATATTAGATGTACCATGGCTTATCAGATTCTTACTACACGTTCTTTTCCTGAGATGGCTCAATATTTCAGAGAAATACCCCAGCTTACAAAAAGCTTGACGATAATAACTGTGGCTAAACATCAGATAGTGAAAGAATAGAACAATTCCATCTAGTCAGCCATAGTTTAACAAGACCAAGGCTTCTCTTATGGACAGTATTTCCTGTCCAATAAAAACATATAGTGACAATAACATCTGACACTTTAAAAGAATGTCGCTTCCTATCCAGTGTGCATGCTGAAATTATGAGGAGTACAATGTCATTTAAATATAAATTGACTTATTGAGTTGGTAAGCAAAGTGTTTGCCTTCACATTCCTCATCTAGTTTTCCCCCTCTTTTTATTTTAATTTTATACACCATGCTTGTTATATTAATACATCTGTTAATTAGCAAAGTGAGTTTTTGTATAGTGCAGTGAGAGGTGACAATCCTGTTTTCTATTTGCATATGTTTTATCTGTCTTAAATATGAAAACATTTGGCACGATGTATGCTACTTGCTGTTTTGCTTTAGCAGAGTGTCCTACATCTTAATTCTTTTCCTTATTATTTTGTAACAATCTGTTAAAATAAATAGTGTAAACAAAGTAGGTAGCTAGGTCAGCCTTCCTAGTATTGCTCAGATAGATAGACCTGCAGTTCTATACTTGACAATTCTTTGCCTCACAGGTACTCATTAACATTAAAATCTGAAAACTATCATACCTGTGGAAAATAAGAATGTCTCATTTCCAGAGCTTGGAGGAATTATATTTTTGAGGCATACTTCCCAGAACACTGAAACAGCATTCCCAGTGGCTGTATTGGGTGGGGAATTCTTCTGTAGCCCAAAAAAGTAGTTCCTCCAAGTTTTGCTTGTTTTAAATGGAACATGAAATCCTGGTTTGGTGCTGCATAAACAAGCCTATTTTATGCCCTCCATCTTGCTTCTCTCTTCACATGCTCAGCTTCCCTTCTTGACTTTCTACATCAAACCATAGTTTCCCATTACATCTAGAAGAACCATGATGTGCACAAAATCTACTTGGCCTGAAGACCAGAATGGAAATGAGATTTGGATCACAATGTCCATTTCTTGTTTGCAACTACTTCTTGGTGTAGCCATAATTTGGCCAGTTTTAAGGTAATGGCAGATTATTTGTTGACTTGGAAGAAGGCAGTGAAGGATACGAGGAGAAAAAGAGAGCACATGATTCAAGGTTCAAGCACATTATAGTTTGGTGTGACTTCTGAATTGTGCCACTGTGTCTGACATTTTATATTAGTGCCATGTTTGTGAACATGATTAAAATTTGTTACAGAAGAAGCAAGGCGAATTATGTGCTTTCCTGAATGAGTCCTCAGGGTGTTCTCAGTTACTCTACATTAGCCTGTCAAATAGGCTATAAACTAAATCATTCTGGTTTCAAGCAATTCATACGAATCAAAGGGACCAGATCTGCCTGTGATGTCAACATTAATGATGTCCTATTGTGAGTTTAAGTAGGGAAGGAGCAGCAGGGTTTGTAGGAACATTTGCCTGGACATTTGCTCAGTCTTCACAAGGGCACTTCTGTGATTAGTCATCACATCAATCTCAGCACTTAAAAAGTATAGCTCTTGCCTATTACTCGGTAAGTCTAAGCAATTTGTCCCTCTTGCCCATGCTGGTTTATAGCTTCCAGCTGGGTTATGCAAGGTGCACATCCCAGAAGCATCCTAAGATATCCTTTCAGAAGGCAGCTTCTGCTTAAACAAATAAATTGTTTCAACTGAAGGGGATTGAACAAATGAGCTCGATTCAATACTAAGCAGGGGCTGCCTGTGTTTTCATATCCCCTACACCCGTGAAGAAGAAGAGCAGCTGCTCTTTGCACTGCTGGCTCCTATCTTTCATCTTCTTTTCCAACACTTGTTTTGTCTTTCTCCAGTTTCCTTTTCATCTCTCTCCTGTGCCTTCAGTCACAGTTCTCTTGTTTCTGCTCATTTAATTCCCATCAATTCCCAGATGTCTCTTCTGTTATTCTCATCATAGCCTGCTATTCCCCTTGCCCTCTTTCACATGTATATATTGAATGAATACTCAAATGTGTTTGTGTGTAAACACTTCAAGATGAAGAATGAGGAAATGATAGCGTTCTATATAGTACGTCCTAGATGGCATCCATCTGCATTAGTGGAGAGGCAAAGAGTAGTCATTGCAACGAGCTGTGGACCAGTGCATAAAAAGGGCTATAGAAGAGAAGCAGAAGAAGCAAAAGGATGTCAGATCCATTAATGATGTTGTGTGTGTGTGTGTGTGTTGTGAACCTCATTGATTTAACTTTGTCCCATTAAGCCTATTTATTTAATAGGGTACCATTTTATAAAAGTATTTGCCCTAACACACTTAACTAGCAGCACTGTTAAGATCCAGGGGTAATAGCCGACACCATTCAAAGAGATGAAACCCATGATAAAATTCAATTGAACATTAGGGATTTCTTGGCATTAGCCAGCTAACAAAACTTTCCAAGTTAAAACTTGATTCGGGTTATAGATGCAAAAGTGGTAAACATCTAACTAATAAAAACAAAATGCTACCTATGTTAAATAGACTGCCTAAGCCCTTATCTATATCAGGTGAAATCTCCTTGCTTTGTATTTATCCTTTGTGTCTGCTATGAAATTTCACTTGACTATAATCTTCTGGAATACTGCAACCAGCCAATAATGGCAAGAGACACATGCTTGAGCAATAATACATTCTAGTCCCTTGACAAGACAAAGCCATTTCTATTCATCTGCCACAGCCACATTATTTTATCTGAGAAAAAACTGGTATGTTCAGTAGTGATGGTATCTTGAATGCTTCTTCATGGGCAGAAGCCTAGAGGTGGTGTGCCATCTGTTTCTTCCTGCAGCACTGTGATTCAGTGATCACTTTGCCAGAAAGAAAATAAGCAATACCCATCTTCGTGCCCAGGAGCTGTGTGAATCAGCCTTTAGACCTAGCATGTGAATTATGCAGACCTCCAGATGCAACAGCTTCCACCAATTCTCACCATCGGCTATGAAGGGTTGGCCTGCTGAGAGGTGCCATTCAACTACATCTGGAAGACTGCATGATTCTTGCTCCTGCCCTAGATGAACCACCACACCGCAAGACAGTTATACTCTCTGCATCACTGCTCCTCGTTGGGTTTAATCCATACTAAGTGACTTGCATTAGGTGCTCTTTTCTCCTGGAGCCCTTTCATGGTACACAGTTATAGCACTATGATTCCACTTTGACTGCTGCGGTTGCATCCTGTGGAATCCTGGGGTTTTGTAGTTTCCTCAGAGGTACCAGATAAGCTTTCTGGTTGAGACCTCAAAACACCCCTCCCAGGATTCCACAGGATGTTGCCATGGCAGTTAAAATGGAATGATAACTATGTGATGTGAAAGGCCCCTCCTCTTACTTTCACCGTATGAAACTGATTTGAGTAATTTGAAATATTTTGATTTGTATTTTATGAAAAATGTTGGGGAAGTTGCCTGGAATTTATTAGAAAAGGGAGTTTAAATGATTTTTTTCTTGTAGAAGAAAAAACACATGAAATCAATACTAGTCATGTCATTGAATCAAGAGAGCCCGGATTTTAATGGGAAGTGTTCAACAAACTCAGTCTGAACACAACCCTATTGTCTGGTCAAATGGACAGTAAGCAGGAGGCCAGATGTCCAAGAACATGACTCCACCAAGAAAACATTAGAGATTGTTGGCAATAGGCATACTGCTTGCCAAAACTCGCTCTGAAACTGCTTCCAAAAACACATGATAACCACAACCAGCTGGACCTCTTAGCAAGAAGTAAAAATATAGAGTTGGCAACCTATAAATCAGTGGAGTTAGATTGTCATCATGGGACCTGCCTGCCAATCAGAAACACTCTATGGCAGCTTTGCCACTAATGCCTACTGGCCCAGGCTATGTTCTGGGAAAGAGGAGGGGTCTAAGGATGGGGGCTGCATTTGTTGCTGCCTCACACAGCAGAATGGATAGGAGCTACCACATCTCTCTTCTGACACCAGTATTTGCCCATGACCTAATGAATACAAGAAATCTATGCAATCTCATCTTTTCACAATGCTCAGAAGCCAGCAAGATAAATATTTAGACAAATCTGCGACAGACAGTGGGGAAATCAATACAATTGCAACGCCCCTTTTAAACATATGTTGCCCCCCATAACCTTTCTAATACGAATGCCGGTCCAGTTCAGTGAAATTCGTTGTGACAATTTATATTAAAAGGCAATGCTTCTTTGTGTGCACTATACTCCTAAACCTCAGCATCACTGCAATTACGCCTCCTAGTTGCTTAGTTACAGCATCCTTAGACTTTAGTCTCATTACATGCAGTGTCTGTTTTGCAGCTTTTGAAGCAATTCCAAGAAGAAATCACTAACAGTCAGTTCCTGGGAAGTTCAACACCTTTTGTTTATGTCACGGTCGAGATGGCACTCTTTTATTTGTTGTCATATTGTTCCTTTTACTACAAGGTACATAAAAGATGATCGTTCTAATATACTCTTATGCAGTATGAAGTTTCGATTTCGATCCTGTTGAAACTGTGGTTAATAAGTGGAATCAAAATCTAACCAGGGCTATTGACACAGTCTCCCCCAAATGTCCTCTCCGACCTTTCAGTAAACAGGATCTTTGGTATGTAGAGACCCTCAGGGAGCTCTAATGGGAAAGACAAAAACTAGAGCGCAGACGGCAGAATACTCAACTTCTGTGCAACAAGACATGATATAGAGAACATCTTTGATCCTATGAGGTGGTAATACGTGCAGTGAAAAAAGTTTTCTTCTCTGCACATATTGTGTCTACAAATTCACATCCAGCTGACCTACTCAGGGTGGTGAGAGATCTAACTCAGGCACCCTCCTCCTGACCGAATCTTAGAGCCTTCAGTAGCTTGCCATGATGCATTTAATGACCATTTTGCAGATAAAATCTCTTGCATAAGAGTCAGCTTAGATGCCATGGTTGGAGCAGAAGTTGATACTGAGGCATCCAGTGACTCTTGTGAGTGTGATTACACTGGATCAGTTACAATTGGTGAGCACTGTTGATGTGGACAAGCTGCTGGGGCAAGTGAGGAAGACAGGTTGTTTTCTTTATTCCTTTCATCTTGGCTGGTCATCCAGGGAGGAGATAAAATTAGATTTCAAATACAGCATAGTATTAATGCATCTCTCAGGGAGGGGAACTTTGCACCTTGTTTAAAAAAGGCAGTGGTTAGATCACTTTTGAAAAAGCTCTCCCTGTATCTCCTGGACCTTAATAATTATAAACCAGTATCTAACTTTCCCTTTTTGGGCAAGGTGATTGAGAAGACAGTTGCCTTCCAAACCGTCCAAACTGGCTTCAGAGCAGGATACAGAGTCAAGACTGGTATAGTCACCTTAATAAATGATCCCCATCTTAGCACTGACAGGTGGACGGTGTCCCTGTTCGTGTTTTTAGACCTCTCAGTGGTGTTCAATACCATCAACCATGGTATTCTTCTGGAATACCTGGGGGAGCTGGAAATCAGAGACACTGTGTTGCAATGGTTCTTATCTCACAGGCAGGTTCCAGATAGTGGTGCTTGGGGATCGCTGCTCCTCAAAAAAGAAACTGTTATATGGCATGCTACAAGGTGCCATTCTATCCCCAATGCTTTTTTAACATCTACATGAAACTGTTGGGAGGGATCATCCAGAGGCATGGAGCAGAGTGCTATCAGTATGTTGATGTCACCCAAATATATTTCTCTATTCAAAACTTCTTCAAAAACAGTTTTAGCTAAAGATAGCATGTCTCCTCTGAATGAATGCTTGGGGAGATAATGGGATGGATGAAATAAAACAAATTGGAACTGAATCCAGAGGTGCTTACAATATTAAGGGTCCTAATCTGGGGTTAGAGGTATATCAACCAGTTCTGGAGGGGGGTCACACTCCCCCAAAAGACTGTGTTCACAGCTCAGATAGATGCAACAGTCAGAAGTGTTTATTATCAGCTTTTGCTGATACACCAATTGCACTCCTTCCTAGAATTGGAAGACCTAAAGATGGTATTGCACATGCTGGCAACCTCATGGCTGGACTTCTGCGGTGAGCTACCTTTGTACCAAGTTTGGAAACTCCAACTGGTTCAAACTATGGCAGCTAGGTTGGTTACAGGTACACTGAGGAGTGAGCATGTCACAACAATATTAAAATCACTCCACTGGCTGCCAATTAGTT
Source organism: Ctenosaura bakeri (assembly GCA_948474755.1). Classification (NCBI taxonomy): domain Eukaryota; kingdom Metazoa; phylum Chordata; class Lepidosauria; order Squamata; family Iguanidae; genus Ctenosaura; species Ctenosaura bakeri. Next base: position 43,341 of record CAOLHI010004508.1, on the reverse strand, counting down.
TCCAGGCAAAGTACAAAGTCTTGGTTGTTACCTTTAAAGCCCTGCATGGTTTGGGTTCAAGTTACCTATAGGATCACCTCCTCCCATACAATCCACCCCATACACTCAGGTCCTCTGGGGGCCATTTATTTAAACCAGCCAAGACTAGACTGGCAATGGTCACTCAGAGGACCTTTTCATTGGCCTCCCCTAGACTGTAGAATGGCCTGCTGGAAGAGATTTGATAGCAAAACACGCTATCTGAATTTTAAAAAGCTCTAAATACCTTTCTCTTCCAGCAGTTAATTTGTAACTATAAATCTGTAAATTAGTGTATTTTCAATGGTTTTATATATTTTTAGCTGTATTTTAATTTACAATGTACCCCACTTTGAATCATGGGGAGAGGCAGGTAAGAAAATTATGATGATGACGATGATGATGATGATTCATCAGTAGTTACACTGTTATAAAATCCTTTATTTTTAAATATTGTTTCCTTTCTCATAAATTCTAGGGCATTATCATTGATCAGTGGTCATAAAATAGATGTCTAAATGCTAGGTCCTGGTGACCCTACTGTTTTCTTAAAGGCAGAGTTGGTCCATGATTTGTCATGCAAAGCCTTTGACCTCTTCACCCCCAAGATTTCCCTTCAAGCCAAAAATGCAGACTTACTTCTTCCTCTCTGCCATCTATTTGTGCTCTGATTTGTCATCCACCTTAGGTAAGGCTTCAAGTCAGTTACAAATCTCAATCCACCAGTTGAAAATCAGTATTATAGAACATGGATGGGGAACGCATGGACCTTCAGATGTTATCTTCCTGCAACTCACAACATCCCTCACCAATGGCTATGCTGGTTGGAGCTGATGGGAGTTGCAGTCTGATAGCATGTATAGGGCTTCACCTGCCTCTGCTGTAAACCATATGGGCCTCTAGCAAAGGGAGTGTATGTTTGGAGCTTATGCTCAGTGATAAGGGATGGGGGGCTGTAGTTCAAAACATCTGGAGGGATATATGTATCCCAATCCAGTTTGAGTGCAGCTCTCCTCAGACATATTGACAGGAAACGATGGGAGATGCCATCCAGCACCTGATGGTAGAAGTTTATTCTTGTATTCTTGTATTCTGACTGAAGTGTCTGTCAAGGTTGTTGCCAGGCAGGCAAAGGTTTCCTCTGAGTGGATGGCAGAGAGAAGAGGCGGTGTGGCCAGACAGCCAGGTGCAAGGCCAGCAGAATTGTTATGGCTATGTCTTGTGCATTAGAGAAGCCCACACACCAGAGCACTGATTGGGTCACCCCACTTGTTCCAGGGTGACAAGGTAGCACAAAAAGGCTGGTGTTTGCCTTGACCACCTGCCAGTTAGACTCCCTAGCTGGACCTGCCATGCCATTGGCAGTATACTGTTTGTAAGGGGAGACACTGCCTGATTTTTCTCTGTTATCTTCTGTTTTTCCTCTTTGTCTAATTGCTGGCAAGCTAGCATGTTTTTGCTAAGCCTTATCTTAGAGTGTGGCAATAAAACAGTACTCTAAGCCTAACTAATGAGTCTCTGGAATTTTTTTCTGCTTCACTGGGACTCTCTGCTGCGGTGAAGTCTTGCTTCACAGATAGCACTCTGCTCATGCTCAGAGGAGACAAATCCTGGCAATCCTGACAGTGTCTGGTTATGAAATTGCAGCTTCTCAAATAAGTGCTGGAGGACCTCGAAGGGTAGAAAGCAAATGGCTGGGGTTTTGAGGGCTCCTGTCCAGATTATATAGGGAAGGGGCAGCGACTGCAGATCTCTTCCATGGTTGACTTCTCCTTCACTTTAGTATATATCCAAAGTGAGTGAGGCATCCAGCACAACCACCACCACCACCAGGTTACTATTTTTTTTTCCTTTGGTACCACTAGCCAGGTACCAAATTAACAAATCTAAGACCAAATCATGCTGCACATTATGCATTATAGTCCACTGGAAATGAGATGTCCTGCATCCAATGGGACCATGCCTCATGAGTAAAGAGAGACCGCTTCCAGTGCTATGGCAGAAATGGATGAGGAGAGAAAGACTCTGACTATATGCCTAGCAACTATTTCTCCTCCTACACAGCATTTTATTTTCAACCAGTAACTGATGAGGAGAGGGGAAAAACATTTTCTAGGGCTGAGTGAATCTAGCCTCAGGGATTTTGGTAAATCAGAAATAGGCAATACATTTAGGTGACAAGATCTAAATGTAAATTCAGAGCCTCTCTGAATACGCTATCAAACATTTCATTCAGCAGGAATTTTTATTTGGTAGCTTATTCACCACAAAAGGAATGCGAGAGCAGAATGAAAAAGTGGAGAAGAAACAGTTACTGGGTGAAGGGGGAGGCAAGTTAAAGGTCTGCAGTCATATTGACTTGAAGGAGGTCATAGAAGGTCAGAGAAGTATTAAATCTACCTTTCACAAAGGATGCTGTTGCTTTTGGTGTTACTTCTACTCTTGACCAACAGCTAACAGGATTGCAGCTATGCAAAGGCAAAGACATGAGATTGGATATGTTTGAAAAGATATGAGAATATAAAATGTGGTGGGTTGTGATCCAAGAAGAAAGACTTAAAAGAACAGAGCCAGGAAGGCGTTTTCCCACATTTGGCTGACGGGTAGGACTTAGTGCTTTGCCTTTGTAATCCAGTCATGGAACTGGCTGCATGCATGCTTCTCTCCTTTTTTCTTTCAGGAGAATTAAGGTCAGCTGGACAATTTTGTTTTCCATGGGTGCCGAGTCAAAAGACGTACTCTAAGGCCATTTCTGCCCTACACTGTTATAGAGCAATTATTCCACTTTCAACATACTGTGGAGTTCTGGGGTTTGTAGTTTACTCAGACCAAAGAGCTCTCTGGCTGAGAATTTTAAAGACCCCCTCCCTAAACTCCAAACCCCAAGATTCCATAGGATGGAAAGTGGAATAATAGCACTATAACAGTGTACAACAGAAATAGCCTAAGAAAAGATTCAGCGACTGGACAACATTCAAAGGGGAGTAGAAATTTTATTCTCCCAGGTGTCTGGAAGGCATATGAGATGAGCCTGGGGAGCTGGGTAGGCACTGAGAAAAATAGAACCATAAAATGTTAAGAGTGGAAGGAACCACAAGAGCCATCCAGTCCAGCCCCCTGCCTTGTAGGAATACGTAAAGCACTCTTGAAAGATGCCCATACAAACTTTGCTTAAAGACCTCTGAAGAAGAAAAAGAGGTCACCACCCTATGAGGCAGTTCATTCCACTGCCAAACAGTTCTTGCAGTAAAGAAGTTATTCCTAACGTTTAGCTAGAATCTCTTTTCTTTTAATTTGCGTCCATTGGCTCATATTCCAGTCTGTGGAGCAGCAGAAAACAAGCTCATTCCATCGTCTACATGACAATGTTTCAGATATTTAAAGATGGCTATCATGTCGTCTTTCAGTCTTCTCTTCTCCAGGCTAAACACAGCCAGTTCCCTAAGTCATTCCACTTAAGCCTTGTTTTCAAGAACTTTTACTATCTTCTCTGGACATGTTCCAGCTTGTCAATATCCTCTTTGAATTGTGGTGCCCAGAACTAGACACAGTATTCCAGATGAGGTCTGGCCAAAACGATTTCCTTTGATCTGGACACTATACTCCTGGGGATGCAGCAAGACCTCCATTGGCTTTTTTTGACCAATAACACTATTGGCTCATGTTTAGCTTGTGGTCCACTAAGATCCCAAGATCTCATTCACATGTAATGTTTTCAAATCAGGTATCACACATCCTGTATGTGTGCATTTTATTTTTCCTCCCTAGATGCAATATCTTACATTTATCCTTCCATTTTGTTAGTTTTGGCCCAGCTCTCCACTTTATGAAAGTTATTTTGAATTCTGATCCCGTCTTCTGGGATGTTAGCCACCACTCTGTTGCCTCACTACAGGGAATGTCTGGGAACCAAAACAAGCTGAACTGTGAGTGCATGGCCATTTCCACACTATCTTGTTATAGTGCTATTATTCCAGTTTCAACACCCTATGGAATCCTAGGGTTTGTAGATTAGGGAGGAGTCTAAAAGGCTAGTGGAGAAATGGCCCACGTTGCAACAAAAACTGGAAGCCTACCAGTCATATTTTATCACCACACAGGCATCATCCAATCCAAGATTGCTTACCCCTGTCACAGTTATCACTGTGGGCCTAAGCTTGCACCGGATTCTGCCTCTGGAACAGCAGAATCCAAAGGAGTAGAAGGGAGATAACCTCCTCTTTGTACTGCAGCTCCCTGTGTACTGGAAGGAGCTGCTCCTGCAATGGGGAACCTCTCAGAGTCAATTTTGAAGCAGCTCCAAAGGGTGCAGAATGAAGGGGAAGGGAAGAAAGTTCCATCATGCTAGTGCTGATGCATGAGCCCCACACTGGCTTCAAACCTATGACATTTCAGGTATCTTTTAGAATCCATCTGGAAGCGTGGGGGGGGGAGAAGTGGCGGATATCACTGGGCATTTGTCACTGTTACTACATCACGAGATTGGGAACAACAATGTGCATCTATGAAATTACGAAAGCCATTAATACTTGTCATTAATTTTACACATTTTATAAAGGAATAAGTAAGTTTAAACAAATATATTTCTTTTTCTTGTTTCTCATTGCAACTGTACTCAGAAATCTACTTATGTACAAGTAACTGAGCCTTTGACCTCACATGCAGTATTCCACTGCTGTAAAGCACAAGGGTGTGACTCTGGCTTTGTTTCGTTATCACTTTGCTAATTTCATTATCTCACTGGATTTTGGGGGGAGGGCTTGAATAAAAATTATGGGATCTCCAATTCCACAAACAACTTGCTGAAACCACTTTCTCCTTACTCTTCTTGTGTCTCTGTGTTTAACAGAGGAAGGGGACTCATAATACAATCTTTCTTTTAAAACCTCTTTATTTACAGCTTAATCCTTTTTTGAAGAAGCCTTTTGCCATTCATGTGAATACTGGGATTTAACCCTATCAATTAAAAACCCAAGCAAGGCAGTGATGTTTTAGAACATTCCCCCTCTCCACTTTATGAACACAGACAATATAAAATAAGACTTCAACAAAACAGCAAAGTATTCATGAATCCCTTCTGAGTATTAATCTGAATGTCAGAAAGCTAGCCCAGTGGCCCTGCTCTTTGACATGGCACCACGCAACCATATCCATTGAGCAAAACTGCAGGTTCTTCTAGAGATAGGGAATATCTTGCCAGCCCAGAATAATTATAAGTGCCTTTATATGCAAATCAGAGTGAGGAAGCTGAACAAAAAGAGTGATTCACAAAAGAGCAAAGAAAAAGGAGCAAAAAGAGAAGACAAAATGGGATCGTTAGGAAATGTGTTCATTCTCCACAGGTTTGTTATTACTTTTGTAAAAAGAATGCAAATTTAGTGCTTGGAAAGCTGCTGGAATGAAACCCAGGAGAATGCAAGTGTTCAGTATTATCACCAAACAGGCAAATACCCTTATCAATGTCTGCACGCTGTTCTTGTATTGTTAGGGAACCCCCTCCAGGAATTTTTTTTTTCAAGCCCATTCATGTGCTTCACTTCTCTGCTGGGATTTTTTTTTTAAACTTGGGGAAAAAAAGATTAATATTCCTTTCAGATGAACTGAAAGAAAGGGGATGAAGATGTGTGGAAAGAGATTGTAGAGACCATGGTCACCATGGAGACTCTAATGACACCGTTGCTTGAAGAGACAATTGCCATCCTGAGGCCCGTCACCAGGCTAAGCCTACAAACTAACTGGAAATGGTAAAAGCTTCTCATGGAAACATAACGAAATCTTATCTGTTCTATTTCAACCCTCTATTACCTCAAACCTTGCTTTTCCATTAGCATAATTTCCCCACAGTTCTCCACTTCTTTCACTTGTTAAGTGTTAGTTCAGCGCATTAATTTTTATGTCCACACTATGCAGGCTGGCTACTGTGAGAAGACTGGAAGGGCCTTTACTAGGATCCTGCAGACATTCTATTACGTTCCCACACAAATGTATTGTTCGCTTTTGGTTCTCACATGGCATCTGCCCCATTTGCTGAGATACGTTGATGAAGTAGTACTTCCAGTAACCTGGTTCTGTGGCTTTCTGTATGTGACATGCTGGATAGCTTTCATGGACAAGCAAATGCTTTGCTTTTATAGTTGTTGTTGTTTTAAAAAAAATCTGCCTTGCTAATTTCTATGACTGATTTGATTTCTAAGAACTAAAATTCTTAATGGTTTCAACTTGTACTTACTCCTAGGTCTCCATTTCTTCCAAAATCTCTAGCAGTTTTTAACTATGAGAATCTTTTCTACATTTACTCCTCATGGAGAACCTTGTAGTGATTGTATGTATCTACAAACTTTCTAATCATTATGACAATTGTACCAGAAGACACTGTCAATGACAGAAGTGCTATGCCACCAACAGATCTGAGCAGGGCATATTGTCACACACAATCCAAGAGCAGGTGCTGAAGGCTTGAGCTTAGCAACAATATGCCCTGTATATGTCACAACTACAAAGAGCTGAACAGCTGGCTCTGAATGATCCTGTTTCACAGCTAATTTGTGTACATGGATGTTCCAGTAGGCTGACCTTACAGCGACTTGCCTTTCTCTTGTTCCTAGAGTATACTCAGAAAACCTACACTCCAGTAGAATAATGAGGTCATTTCATCTTTAGAAATATGGCCACTGTAACAGATTCAGATGTCGGGCCCTAACTACAGTCTGCCTCCGACACTATCATGCTACAAATCCCTTCAGAAACAGGAAATATTAAACAGTGCCCCAGTATGCAGTTCAAATTACAGTGGATTTACGGGCCATGTTTGAAATGTTAATTTTCCATTCAGGCATTTGAATAAAAAGCCAACAGATCTACATAATGATTACTAAGTTCTTACAAACTCTGCGGGGAAGCAGAATCTTTTCCAGCTTTCTTAATGTTCATTGCACCCCCCTCACCACCATTTTTCTCTCCTTTGCAGTCTCTCTTTTTTTAAAAAAAGACAACTCACTACTGAGTTACTGTGCTAACATTTTATCAGCCTCTGTGCCAGAGAACTGGAAAGCAGCCAATGTAACACCAATTTTTAAAAAGGGATTTGCTTGTGTGAGGATTATTATCTGCTCTGTGCAAATTGATGGGAAGCAATTTTCTATATATAAGCTAATGGGGACTGAGCTGGCAGTGACAGACAAGGAAAGGGATCTGAGGTCACAGTCAACAGCTCAGTGAAAAGATCAAGTCTGCACTGGCTATGAGAGAGGTGTAACATCTCTGAAAAAGGTGTGCTGCAATGACAGTCATTGGAAATAAAACTCAGTACTGTAACTGCCTTTATATGGGGGGGGTGCTTTGTCTGGCTTGCTAAATAGACTTCCCAAAAACTCTAACCAGAAAAAAAAAAACCAGTGATGAGGGACTCCAGCAGTTGCACTTCAACACCCTGGGGAGGCACACAATCCCAACTCCGATATGAATCCATATTGAATATTGTGTATAGTTCTGATTTCTGCATCTCAGTGCAGACGTTGTTGAGCTGGAGAGGCTGCAGAAAAGGAGAACCAAGAAAGGCTCAGGGCTCTTCCACATAAGTACAAATAAGCATGGTCTCTCAGAACAGAGCTCCTTGCTTATTAGTGATTGGTGCCTCTTCATGTTGCTCCCAGATCCAAGTAGCCTCTCCAACCTTTTAAAAAAAAAAATCTGTAAAAGGCCATTGGAGAAGATGATGAAGGAAGCTATATGGCATCACAGGCAACTTAGCTGGTCATCATTAAACCCTCAAGACACTGTGGGCATGGAGATCTCTTCAGTGCCTTTGTTCACTAATTGCTCTAGAAGTTGAGCGCCAGTATCAACATGCCTTCTTTTCTAAAGGAACTTTTTAAAAAATCTTTTGTCGTCTCCCCACTCTCACAGGCCATTTCTTCACAAGACTGTTACAGTGCTATTATTCCACTTTCAACATCCTTTGGAATCCTGGGGTTTGCAGTTTAGGCCCCTCCCTAAACTGCAAACCCCGGGATTCCATAGGATGTTAAAAGTGGAATCAGTCTAGTGCAGAAATGGCCACAGACAGTGAGGAGGAGGAACCTGATATGTAATCCAGTATGAATTGCAAATATAGAACAATATAGTCCCTTTGGATATTTGTTGTTGTTGTTATGATGCATCCTAATCTTCTTTCTTCTTCCCTTTTTTTTTTGGCCCCACTGTGTGAGTGGGGATAAAATGTTGTTATTGGTACTGGGAATTGCCACTAAATGGCCTAGGAAAATACAAATGTCATCTGGTAATTTAAAAAAAAATCGAGAACTACAGCTAAAAAAGCAGCTGACAGCAACATTTACTTCTTCTGGAGAACTGGTTAGACTGCGTCACTGAAGTTAGTCCAGAATGGTAATATCAATCCCAAAGCAAGAAAGAGCAGAAGGTTACCACTGCCCTCACGCCCTACTTACAGGCTTCTCTTTAGGCATCTCATTGGCTACTGTGGGAACAGACTGCTGGCCTTTCTTCTGATTCATTGGGTTCTCCCCTGCCATTCCTCTTCCAATTGCTAGATAAGGTAGAAACAGAAGCCGCAAATGCTTCTCGTTTTCCAGTTCTCTTCTTGACCTTTTGCGGTCAGACTTCTGTCAGCTCTGTTACACTCCAGTCCAAAGTTCTATGGCCTTCTTCTAGACAGCTCCAAGATCCTATTTCCAATTGTCATTTGCACTGATCTGGTTGCAACTTTGCTGGCATTAATCATTATGCCCTTCATTCTTCATAGGACTTGTGTGCTTATAATGCTCCTCTAATCTCTGCTATTTCTTTATGTGATTCCTTTCTTTTCTCTCTGTGGCTACTATAATTGCTACTAGTGGCTGTGAATTAAAGAGTATGCACGTGTACATACACCCAGAGTAGCTTTAATGAGTTAATTACTTGGGAATAAAAGCATGCCCTAAATTAAGTAAGTGGTAGAAGAATTCTGTGCGTACTGAAGTGATAGCAACTTCCGCCACAAGGCACATATACAAGATCACACTTTTTATTATAAATTAATTAGTTCTCAACTCACAGTCATTAATCCATTTAAATGCTGACCTCACAGTCACTGAAGCAGACAGGAATCATCATTCCATATATAACAAGGATCAAAAGGATGCAGAGTAACTGTCCTGACTGCGCATAAGAATGGATGATTAGGTCGCATTCAGGGTGACAAATTTGGAAGCTGTGATCTTAATCATGTGCCTTTATATATATCACAGGAATAGCTCAGTATGGAAGCACTGAAAATATTTAAAAGAGTAGAAGCAGATGTAATAAAAGAACTTTTGTCCATAGAAAGCTACTGGACAGCCAGCAGCAACTGAGACTTCATATGGGGATTAAAGGTTTGATTTTCAAATCTCATACTCTGGAAGCAATGTAGGTCTTCTCCCTTCTCTCAGTCTCTCTCTTCCTCTGGGCAAACTCAAATGTTATTCAGGGACCTAGTTCTTCAAAAATATTCTTCAGTTTACAACAGGGTTTAAAAGTGTCCCTGTCCATCACATATAGAATCCTAGAATCATAGCATTTTAGAGTTGGACTTTGAGGGTCACCTAGTTCCACCCTCTGCCACCAAAGCAGTTGTGAAAGATGCACATCCAATCTCTGTCTAGAGACCTCTAAAGAAAGGCACTGTGAAACAGTTCTTACAAGTAAAGAAGTTCTTCCTAATGTTCAGGTGGGATCTCTTTTCTTTTACTTTGAATCCATTGACTCATGTTCTAGCCTCAGGAACAGCAGAAAACAAGCTTGCTCCATCTTCTACATGACTTCCCTTCAGTGTTATTATATCACCTTTCCATCTTTTCTTTTCTGCACTAAACATATCCAGCTCCCTAAGCTGTTCCTCACTGGGCTTCATCTCTAGATTCTTCACCCTGGACACATTCCAACTTGTCAAATTCAAGCTAAGAAGACTGCATGGATGGCTTCCTCCTTCCAGAATGGTGATATCTCGGGGAAAAGGTACTTCACTATCATACTTCACGCCCGTTCCAGCTCTTTGTGGGCCTTGAGACCAAAGATGGAGAATGGAGGAGAAAGCAGTTATGAGGTGATGTTGGGAGAGGGGCTTTCTTTCAATCATCTCTATCTCCAAAGTACGTATAAGGTAAGAGAAATGTTTAATTTTGAACACTGGAAATTATTCCATTGAGGCACACCAGTAAAACAGCTCCACAAATTCTTGAAAGTGATCATTTGCAATTTGCCATCATACATAGACAGTATATATACGGACCTGATTTCTTTCTGTGCCTCTTTTCATAGTTGTTTTCTATGAATGTTTATAGCCTATGGCTGGAATTAGCAACTGAAGTTGTGGATGTGTAATCTGAGTTATGTATCCATAAATGATTCATATTTACAGGTCTTATATATTCACAATTGTGGCACTATTTCACATTCATAAAAGTCCAACCAATACTGCTTGACAGCTGCCATTGTGAACACTGGAGGGCTACTCTCTTATTGATCAGAGCACGGCAGACAGACATTTCCACCCCCATCCTGCCACCAGTCTCCAGTGCAAGGAGGAATTGTGTTAGGGATTTTACTTCTGATGGTCACATTGGAGATTACTGGAGAGGGAGAGAGGGTGGAAACATCAGTACACTGCATCCTGATTGACAGGAGAACAGACCTCCATTGCTTGTAGTGGCTACTCTCCAGTAAAGCGGGATGGGGGGGGGGTTGTCAGGTCAGGATTTGGGGATTGGACCAGATGATCTAGGATCTCAGCCTATGCTGGGAATGATTGGAATTTTATTCAGGCCTGCATTTCTGTGGCTATTTAACTTTGTTCACTTGTTATCTGATCAAATGGTTGGCATTTACATAGGTTTTTTTTACTTCTTTGAAATATTATTTATTAATTTATGGTATTTATACATCACCTCCCAGACCACAGGGACTCCCAAAGTGATAAACAAATAAAAGCAATTAAAACTGTACAAGGATTGGAAAAAAAATAAAAACACATTAAAATAACCTTTATACACTGACTAGAAAGAATCTCAAAATATAATTTTGAAAGAGGCAATTAGAACAGAGCAGCTTAAAATATCAAAGGCCATGAACAACTGCCAGGCTCCTTCTCCTTTGAGTCTCTATCTACTTTCCTTTGGCAGAGAGTTCTATAATTGAGTGCATATTACAAAGAAAGCCCTGTTATATGTGCATACTAACCCAACCTCATTGGGTCTATAATTCATTTGAGGTTATTTCATTATTTATTATGGTCTTGTTTGGGATGAACTCATGAGAAAAGCACCCCCATCCCAATCTCTGTGACGCGGGTCCAAGAGTAGAAGAGAGGTCTGCTAGCATTGGCCATGTCCCTCTTCCCAGCTGCAGGCTGCTCTGCTGAGGCGAGAGCACAGAACGTTGTTGAGCAGACATGTCAATTTCACTTGTTAGAGGACTTTTTAATGGAAAGAGAGTGAGAAGCAAAAACAGACCCAAGATTTTAATTATGTGCAAGGAAAAAAAAGAAAAGACAAGACTGCCATGCATAATGGAATATGACATTTCCAAGGTGGTTTAAGGAGAACTGCCTGGTGATGACTCATTTCTTTGCAGGGACAATTTCAGCCTTATGTTTTCATGGGGAATGCAGCAAGGCTCCAAGCTGATGTGAGATAATTTTCTAGATGTAATGAGTGAGATCAAGGGGAAGCATGGGAAATAGACGACTGCTAGTGATCCTTCCTTAGCCCCCAGCCACAGGTGAATTATGTGTAATCCCTCTGAGGTCTGAAAACTTCCCATTGTGTCCTAGAGGAGTTTAAATGATTTTAGAGGGATTCTGAAAAGGAGACAGAAAAAAAATGTGGAGGCTCCCAGTATGTTAAAGCTGTGTGCATATAGCTGATGCAATCACCACCTCAGTCATCAGTTTTGTAAGTGTTCACATAAATCACTGCTGAAAAAACAGCAGGTATACATAGAGAAGCAGGAGAGCCAGGTGTTTCCTCCACCAAGTGGCCATGCCCCCCAGGGACAATTACACCACTCTATATAAATGTCTGAAGTAGCCCCGAGCATGAGTCCACCAGGGGGAAGGAACGGACAGAAGAGGTTACAGCTGGGCTTGATGATGGGGCGAGTAAGGAAGAAATATGCTCACTACTGTGTTTGCCAAAATTAAAAAGATTCTTTGACTCTACCCATAGCTCTTAATGGTAATTTTCCATACTAAGCCCTACATATAGTTACAGTCTTATAATTGAGAGTGTGCATCCAACAAGTTTTTGAAGAAAAAAATACATTATTGTTTACTATTAAATATTGGCTCTCAACAAATGTAAAATGAGATTATTCTGATTTGATCATATGATGATTACTCAACTATGTCTATGTGATCTTTACATGTTTTATACACCAAGCATTTAAAAGATAAGTTATTCAGAAATACTATACATGAATAATTAATATGCACATGTAAAATGCAGACATATATTTCTGTATCAGCATCTGGACAATATCTAGACAAGAATGCATTTACTTTTCACAGAAGCAAATCAACATACATACCTGTGGGGAAGAACTCATTCATTTTCTTCTTGTAGATTTTGTAGTCAACCTCCAAAAATACACAAAAAATGACACGATCCATCTGTATAAAAAAGAAGCAAAGATATACTAAGCAACATGCTTCTAGTCTTTAGACAACAGACATTTACCAAGCTATAATTTTACATGGGGGGGGGAGTTGTATATGTTTACATTATGTCAATCCACCATTCATACACCTCCATGCACACACACTATATAATCCACAGATCCAGGAAGTGCATTATTTACATCGTTAACAGAAAAGAAAACAGGGAACAGTTCATCCCCTCTCAGCCAATACTTGGTAGAAACACCTCTGGCAGCAATTACAGCTGCATCTCTCCTTGGCTGCATTTCTACCATCTTGGAGCATCTGAATCCTGAAGATTTTACCCATTGTTTTTGGCAGAATTGCTCCAGCTCTGTAAGGATGAATGAGGACAGTTATAGACCAGGAAGTTCCCAGTCTAAGGGCCCTTTCACATTATGCAATTACAGTGCTATTATTCCACTTGAACTGCCATACTTCTACTCTATGGAGTTATGGAATTAGTAGTTTAGGCAGGGGCATTTATCATTCTCAGCCAGAGAGCTCCAATTCCTCACCAAATTACAAACCCAGGATTCCATCGGACAGATCCATCGTGGTTGAAGTGGAATTGTGCACTATAATTAGGTAGTATGAAAGGGCCCTAAATGGTGGTGTCCAGTGAGGATAGAGGCTACATAATATCTCTGACAGGAACCTTGAGGGCATCTAGGAGGTCCCAACAGTTGATGGTCACATAGGTGGGACAGGAAGAAGTCCTCATATTTGGTGGCAGTGGATAGTTGAGCAGAACCTGATAGCTGGTGGCGCAGTAGTGGGATAAGGGAGAAGAAGCCTCACATGGTAAGAAGCCTCACATGGTAGTGCTTTGAATGCTTGGAAGCACTATTCAAATTATGGTCCTTTCCACACCTTCCCTGTGTCCCAGCGTCATCCTGGGATGGGAGCGTGTCTCAAATGCTCCCCTCCACACCCAGCTGGCCGCTGGCAGATGTTGGCGCCTGGACAACCTCCTTCCTTCTGCAGTGCAGCTGGCCTCTTCCTGTGCTGCTCTGAGGAAGGAAGTGCCTTGATATCATTCTACTCTTTCTGCATGGTCCCAGCCAATGCAATCAATGTGCAAAAGGGGCCTATTACCAGATTTTTCCAGTAAGAGTATAGTGCATGATCATGAGGGCTGAAGATGTGACAAAAGTGGGACTGCAACAAAGTCATGCAGTAGCATGAGTTGCAGACCAAATTTAATGTATCCCTATGCCGGGCTCGGGTCGTAGTGTGGAAATGGCCCATGATTATTATGGCTGCCTTTCATGAATCTTTGGGCTTCACACATCCTTCCTGCCTGAAATCTGGTTAAGTACATGCACCTATTCTTCTTCTATTACATGTTGGTATTTCTTGGGGAGGGGGGAATCTTATGGTAGCTGACAATTTTTTCACCTCTCAAACAATTGAAGGTGAGAAAACTTATATTCTTCTTTCCTTCCCTTCTCTCATTCAGATTTTAATATAGTAAAACTTGGATTGTAACCTCTGTGATGCAGAAACCTACGTGAATTGCATTAAATAAACACAGCCTTGCATTTGCAAAATCAATTTTGAACTGTGTTCTGTGTTAATAGCCACCTGCTCTTGCAATGTGCCTTCACTGTGGAGTGAGTGAGTGAGGGAAGGATATCAGTCTAGTTAATTACTACAGGCTGGTAGATAAGCCACAAGACAAACATCTGCCAGGAATACAAAAGGGTTAAAGGGGAGAACTTTCCATGCAACCTCACTGAGAAATAATGTTTCTGCAGGAACCCTTACTATGTTTGAAAGATTTTCAGAAAGCTTTCATTGCTTCATTATTTATACAAATCTACCTACTCTTAATCTAGAGATGCCTGAATAGCAACAAAAAGAGCAGCACAAGTCAGCCAGATGGCAGGCAGCAGAAACAGTAAATAAAACAGTTCATACAGAAGAGAAAGTCAAGGAAAGGCGCCATGAAAAAGACACAAACAAAACACAGCTACTAGTTCTTAGCAAGGATTCTTGGCAAGCTATTTTCTGTCAAAAAGTTTTATTCAAAAGAGTCATCAGAAAAAGGAAAAGGAAAAGGCAGGGAGTTTCACTGTTTCATATTTGATTCTACATCTGTGCTGTATTCATAAGTGTTGAGGTAGACCAGGAATTGAACAGCACAAGTGGGTGGGCCATACTTTAGAGCTACCATCTTCTAGGATTTCCTGGAGGGGAAGTGAGGAGGAGGTATAAAACTCCCTGCTGAATCCTCCTGTGGAGCATTCTGCTACTGCCCAAGCTTCCAGTACTTGGCAGCACGTAAATACTACTAGAAATAACACTGCCTAACTAACTATGGTCACTGAAGAACCTGTAATCAAAGTTTTGTGAGCTGAAATCAATATGTGAAGCTTGAACATATCCTATCAATCTATGGACCTGCTAGCCAATTGCTGATTTCTTTAATGAACCCCACCCACAGCAATTCTATGCAGTGTACCACAGGAAACACACAGTCTTGCATTCTCTCTTACCCTCTCTTAACACTTTTCGGCTATTATCTGAAGCCTACCATTGTCTCTTCTTGCACTGCTTTAGGATGCCACCGCATTGCCTTCTACTAACTCACCGTTCCTGGGTATGCCAGGAAGAAATGGCAACTTACACTAGAATGTTTGGATCCCGTACAGGGCCTGTGGATGAGATCCTAAACTAGGTGGACCTGGCCCATTTCTTCTTCACTTATGCCAACCCACAACTTCTTTGACTCTTTCCTCTCTACCCCAGAGCTTGGGGATTATCACAGGCACAGATGTTTCAAGGTCAAAATTGAAGACCGAGGGATGGACCCTGGTGATGCTATGATAATTAAGCATCAGTAATTAAGCATCAGTGGGCCCAAATACCCTAAAAGCACCAGAGCTGGACTAATCTTGGAAGTGAAGCATGGCCAGCCCTGGTTAGCACTTGTATGAGAGACCACCAATGAGTACCAGGTGCTGTACGCTATTTTTCAAAGGAAGGAACTGGCGAAGTCCCCTCTGAGTATTCTTTGCCTAAGAAAACCCTATAAAATTCATGAGGTCACCACAAATCGACAGGCGACATGAAGGCACACACAACTAAGCATCAACTACAGTTGCTCAGAGTATGTCACTTGGATTTCTTTTAAGAAAGGCAAACGAATGGGAATGTAGATACATACACTCATACATTTCAAGGCAGTTCTCTGACCTCAAATTGCTCTCTGCCCTGAAATCTAGGAATCGTACATCTTCACAGTGTTGCTCCTCTACGTACTCATGTGTGTTGCACTTGTCACGTTTCTTTTTCCTTCCTCCCCTCTTTGACACTGTGGAAAGACAGACTAGGCCTGAAATCTACACTCATCGTTGTTTCCTCAGGGCAGCACATTCTTTTGTTACTAACATTTAGTTTTCTACATGTTCTTATTTTTTAATCATGCATGAGCTATGTGCATAATGGCAATTTTACTGCTGAATTCATTGGGGGTCCAACATTTTATAAACAAAATAGGTAGAGAGGCTCCCAACTAGCTGTATTTATGTACCATGTTGTACGCACACAGGCCGTGACTTGACAGAAGCTTTTTCAAGCTCACTATTCCTTGAATCTTGTGACAAGGAAACTTTCTAGAAACTAAAGAGATTTCCAGCCCCCTGAAACTTTTTAAGTGGCCACTGCATATATAATCTATATGTGACTCAACTCCTTCCAAATGTGTGAAGAAAGAGTCCTATTTTTAAGCATGCATAAAGGGCTGTGATGACAGCTCAGATCCTGTGTTTATCTGATTGAATGGCATGTGTTGGCAGATAGTAAATTGAAATTAAACCATATTCCAGCATCTTGCCAATCAGGAAATATTTTATCCAAGAAACCCCAGATAAAATAAGTTGAATTTAGTCGGTGGAAGAAAGTGCTCTTTTTCTTCGCAGCTTCAATCCCAAGTCAAATACTCCTAAAGGCAGAGGCAGTGAGAAAAGGGTTCACTTGGATGCTAACTTACAAAAGCCCTACAGGACCCCTTTGTCATACATTTCTTATTCTAGTGAGCAATCTTCCCTCTCTTGAGTTTTTGAAATGCCAAGTTGATTAGACATTTCATGCTCTCCTCTTTAACAGAGGGGAGAGCAAGGATATGGAGACACTAATCTGACCGGGCTCATCAACAAGCCAGCGAGTGTCCTACTATAGTCTCTGGTTCTTCCTCCACAGCCAAGTGGAAGAGAAACCAGTCATCTGAGGAAGAAGCTTAAAGGGGCTAAAACATGAAGGCATTATGACTCATCCCTTGATTGACAGCCCTGTTTTTGGAGCCCAGCACTGACAGCATTTCTTCTCCACCCTTTCCCACCCCTACCCCACAGGCTTGATTAAATTTTGCTTGCTTCACAGCTATGAATAAGCAGATCAAAGAGGCCATAAGCAAAGAGCACAGCAGCAAAGAAAGAAAGAAAGTTCAATTGCATTAGCTTTTCACTTACAAGGCAGCTTTGCAGCTCCAGGCTGCGGATCATATTGATCTTTTACTTCTTTGGGGCCTTTGGTAATTCATGGACTCTATTTAAGATTGTTTTTTTGTAACCAGGCACCTCCCTCTCCACAATGCCACAAGCATCAACAGTTTTCAGGACTCTGCCTAGCAGGATGGGGGTGAATATATTTTGAGATGGACCGTTTCCCAAGTGAAATCTTTTAAAACCAGTAAAATTGAAAGAGGCAGAATGACCTCAAAAGCCTGGATTTTCTTGGTGTGTAGCAAGTACCCAAGGTTATCCCTGCAGACAATGAGTGATGCGTAAACGAGCAAGCAGATCCCACACATACACACATACAACTATTTCATTAGGAAATGTCAATATTTTTCTTTCTCAGCTAAAGGAAGGATTTAGAAGAGGGATGAGAAATGTGTGGCCCTCTTGATGTTGTTGGACTACAAGGCCCATAATTCTTCACTATTTATGGGAAATGCCATCCAACAACACCTGGAGGGCCAACACATTCCCCATTCCTGACTAAGAGAATACTAGGAAGAAAAACTTCACAGTATTGTGGAAGATCACAACAGAAATATCAGAAAAGACAGCTTTCTTCAAGGAGCAAACATCCATATAGTAGCTTTGTATCATGTCTGCATATGTGCCTTCAAGTTGCCTGTCCATGTAATTCACGATTGTAGGACAGGCTAAAGAAGAGTATAGTCAAATAGGAACCCTGGGTTTCAGAAAACCTGGTTTTATCAATCTTAGGGAAATATTGGACAGAATCCTGTGGCTAGAGATGCTAAAGGAAAAGGACACCCAGAATTGCTGAGATTTCATGAAAAAGGGATAGCTAAAGCCCAATCAAAAACAATTCCTTGATAAAAGATGAATGGGAAATGTCTCAAAATATCAGCGTAGCCGTGTAGTAAACTTGAAGAGGAAGTAAAAAGAAAAAAAAGCATTTATAAAGAATGGAAGGAAGGACAAATCAAAAAGGAAGAATACAGATGTGAAGCCCAAGCTTGCAGGAATAGTGTAAGGAAAGCTAAAGCTCAAAATGAGTTGAGACTGACAAGGCAGGCAAGGAGCAACAAAAAAAGGGTTTTCAAATGTGTTTGAAGCAAGAGAGTGAGAAAGGAAATGGTGGGGGTGCTGCTCATCAAGGATGGTAGATGAAAAGGCAGAACTGCCCAATATCTAATTTGCTTCAGTTTTTTTCCCCCAAAAAGAGGACTGTGTGCTCCCACATATCTTCAGAGACCTTGGTAAGGAATCTGGGTTGCAAATCAAGACTGATAAGAACTTAATCAGGAATCACCCAGTTAACCTAAATGAGTTCAAATCTGCAGACCCAGATGAACTGTATCCCAAAGTTTTGAGGGAAATTGCTGACGTGCTCGCTGAACCATTTGCCATCATTTTCGAGAAAACCTGAAGGACAGGCAAGGTGCCAGAGGACTGGAGATGAGCAAATGTTGTCCCTGTTTTAAAAAAAAAAAGGGAAAAGAAGAAGAAGAAGAAGAAGAAGAAGAAGAAGAAGAAGAAGAAGAAGAAGAAGAAGAAGATGATGATGATGATTGATGATCCAGGAAACTACAAGCCACTCAGCCTGACTCCAATCCCAGGAAAAATATTAGAACAGATTATACAGAAGTTCATCTGCAAGTATCTTGCAATGAATAACAGGAGTCAGTGTGGAGAAAAAATCCTGCCAAATTAACCTTACAGCTTTTTTTTTTTTTTTTTTGACCAGGTCACTGGTTTAGTAGATGATAGGAATGCTATGGATGTCACTTATCTGGATTTCAGTAAACCATTTGATAAAGTCCCCCATTATATTTTGATTAGCAAACTGACTAAATATGGAATAGATTGAACCACCATCACATGGATCCATAATTGGTTAGAAAACCATGCTGAAAGAGTTACCAGTGGCTATGCATCAAACTGGAAGGAGGTGTCACGTGGAGTACCACAGGGTTCTGTCCTGGGGCAGACACTCTTCTATATTTTTATTAATGATTTAGATGATGGGGTGGAGAGAGTCATTATCAAATTTGAGGATGATACAAAACTGGGAGAGGTAGCTAACACATTGGAAAGAGAGGGACATTATTCAGAAGGACCTTGATCAACTAGAGAACCGGGCTGAAATTAATAAAATAAAATTTAATAGAGACAAATGCAAAGTTCTATGTTTAGGCCACAAAAAGTAAATGCACAGGTACATGATGGGGAATACATGGCTCAGCAGTCCTACATACAAAAGGACCTTGGGGTTATAGTTGATGATAAACTGAACGTGAGCCAGCAGTGTGATGCTGCAGCAAAGAAGACAATGCTATCTTAGCCTGAATTAATAGAAGCATAGTTTCCTAGTGGAGGGAAGTAACAGTCCCCCTATATTCTGCTCTAGTCAGGCCTCGTCTGGAGTACAGTGCCTGAATTTAAGAAGTAAATATACAGTTGGAGCAAGTTCAGATAAGGATAACAAGGATGGTAAAAGGTGTGGAGAACAAAACATATGAAAAGAGGTTGAAGGAGCTGGGCATTCTTAGCTTGCTGAAGAGAGGACTGATTTAATTTTTTAAGTACCACAAGAGCTGCCATAAAGGGGAGCATGGAGACTTGTTCTCTGCTGTCTCAGATAGTAGGTGTAATGGTTTAAAAGTTACAGGAGGGGAGATTTCCATTGAACATTACAAGGAATTTCTTGGCAATGTGAGTGGTTTCGGCAATGGAACCAATTGCCTAGAGAGGTGGTGGGATCTCCTTCTCTGAATGTCCTCAAAAAGAGGCTGGACAGCTACCTGTTGGGGGTGCTGTAGCTGGAGACCCAGCACTGAGCAGGGGGCTGTACTGGATGGCCCATAGGGCACATTCCTACGCTGTGATTCTGTACCTACTTGAGCAATTACATCTGCTTGAACTCTGGTGGGTTTAGTCTTTCTCAACACTCCTTTTCATCCCAATGCCTGTTTGTTCCTGCCATTATGACTCTGGCCATTTATGTACTAGACTGTTATAGCGCTATGATTCCACTTTCAACATTCTATGGAATCCTGGGGTTTGCAGTTTTGAGAGGGACCCACTGGCCCCTCCCTAAACTGAAAACCCCAAGATTCCATAGGATGTTGAAAGTGGAATCATAGCACTATAACAGTCTAGTGCGGAAATGACCTCTGATTGTGATCACTTGTTACTTCCAAGTTCCTGACCCACTCCAGACTGCTTCCCATGGCTCAGCCCTGACAATTTCTGTTTATCAGAGCTTGGAATTAACTGTCACAGAACAAGCAACCTGCAATTTGTTCTTTCCCCTATAACTAGATGAGGAATAAAATCACTACTTTTGCAATTTAGCTGCAATGTTTGAAGTTACATTTATAGTTGCAGAGACCTGGCCTTGTTCAGTAGGGGAAAACGAATATCACAGGTTCAAGCGATGGCTCCTGCTTTCCCTCATGCTGCTGCATTCAAAGGTTTGTCCTAAGTAAATAATACAACTATGGGCCATTTCCACACTACACTGTTATAGAGCTATGATTCCACTTTCAACATCCAATGGAATCCTGGGGTTTGCAGTTTACGGAGGGGCCTTTAGAATTCTCAGCCAGAGAGCTCTTTGGCCTCAGGAAACTACAAACCCCAGAATTCCACAGGATGTTGAAAGTGGAATAATAGTACTATAACAGTGTAGGGCAGAAAGGCCCTATTCAGTACTTTTGAGAAATGGGAAAGTAGAGAGTCGCTTTTAAAAAACATGCAGCCACAACAGTAACTCACTACTGCTGGGAGCCTTGGAACTTTTAAAAGTAACCAAACACTTTTAAAATAACTCGCCACATTACACTAACTTCAATGTGTTACCCTGATTTCTGGGGGTCCCAGGAGGGACACCTAAGTGCACTCCAAATTACAAAGGTGGGAAATAGTCAAAAGAGCACAAGTTAGTACTACGAGAGGCAGGGCAACGGAATGAGATCTTTTACCCAATGTCTACGGGGTCAGGCTGAGTTAAGGAGCAAACAGAAATGAAATATAATTGTTGTTTTTATTAAAATACAGCCAAACAAGTGTTGCACAGAGAACTATAGAAATAAAGGTTGGATTTGGATAGAGGGATTTTTAGAGGAGGTTTTGGTATGGGAAATACTACACCTGTCCTGAAGCCCGAGAAGTCTGAAGAAGTTGTTCGTGGAAATGGAGCTTCTCAGCATGTGGAGCTGAGGGGAAGGCTTGCCAAGCAAAGCAGCAGCAAGGCGGGATGGAAGCCGGGAGAGATCCAAGGAAGCTCTCAAAGTCATGGGTTTTTATAGAGGAAAATGTGGCCATAGGCTACTCCATACTTGGGGAAAACGATGAGTTTCGGGCTGGAGACAAAGCCTCCGAAAGGTCAGAATTTTACATGATTAAGTCCAAATTGTCAATAGAGTAGCCAGTATGCAAACGCAGAGTGCTTGACAGTTGAGTCTAGTCAAGCTGCCTGCTCGGGGCAGAGAGTTCTTTGTAAGTAGCGTGCATACATAATGTGGTACTTGCCTTGAGGTCTCCTGAAGTGGTGGGATGGCTATTTCTGGCCTGCCTGTATTTGTTGGGAATATTACAGTGATTAGCGGCCGTGCCTGTATGCGAGCTTGTCCGGGGGCCTTGCAAGCACGTGGAGAACAGAGAGGTATAGTAGGCCAAATTATTGATATCAAAATGATACCTAATATCCAACAAGTCCAGGCTAGAAACTGTGGTAACAAACGTGTGGCTTCATTTTCTCCATTATCATCATATTGTATTCCACTGAGTCTTTCCAATACAAATTACAGCTCCTGTTCTTCTGTGCCCAACAATCACTCTCTTTGCTACCACAAAAAGAAGTCTGATCACTGCATATTGTGCCTTCTTATCAATAACATTAACTATTAACTAAGCACAATAAAGAGCTTTCCAGCTCTTGAGATGCAAAGACACATATTTTATCTACTATTTCTTGCTGCTACGCCATGAATAAGAGACCCATGAAGAAGTCCTGTGGTAGAACCCAGTACATAATGTAATTCACACAATCCCTCCAATAAGTCCAGAGAGGGTGCTCATCAAGTAACCTAAGAGCAAAAAGACTTCAGATGCAACCATAGGAGCTTTATTTAAAAAAATGTAAACCTTATTAGTAACTGCATTTGTCACTAAATAATTTCTAACCTCAGAAAGTTGCTGTACCCTTCACATTTATCACATTTACAGCTGTTTGGCTTCAACATCCACTGATGCAAAAGGGAGTCTATTGATTGACTTTAATAGGCCCCAGGTCAGTTCTGATGTTTCTAAACGTAGGCGTCCTTTAAGTTTATAGTATGTGACAAGCTAAATTATTCAGCGTCTTGAAACTTCAAATATTTTAATGACACATTGCAACAAAATGTCCTATTCACTGGAGACTCTACCCCTCAATTATTGTCAATTACTGGACAGCAGACTGCACAACAAGAAAGGATGATTTTGTAAAGGGAGGGATTTAATTAAGCACGGGCTTTCCTACTGCTTCAGATTTGAAAATAAAAGAACATTTGACATTGTCTATGATCTGAACCTTTTAATGCAGATCTCCTCATCCCAAGTGGAGTGATTTAAGGCCTGGCTCTAGTAGCAGCAGTATCCATGAAGGGTGAATCTACGGCCCCGTCCAGTCTAACATTCTGGGTTCATGGTGTCACTTCAGCCCTGTATGCATAGGACCATTCTGTGTGAAACCATGGATTAGGAAGAGACTAAAATGTTATCTAACTCTGTCCGAAATACATAGTATTTTACTAAATTTTGTTATTAGTTGCCTTGGGCATTTTACCCAAAAATGTGAGTTTACAATGAATGAACAAGTATACCATACTACAGAAACAGCTTTACAGAATGTAGCAAATAGCAAGGACTTAGAATCATAGATCACAGAATCATAGAATAACAGAGTTGGAAGAGACCACAGGGGCCATCCAGTCCAATCCCCTGCTATGCAGAAAAGCACTTCCAACAGATGACCATCCAGCCTCTGTTTAAAAACCTACGAAGAAGGAGACTCCACCACACTCCAAGACAACATATTCCACTGCTGGACAGCTCTAACCGTCAGGACGTTCTTCCTGAGGTTCATGTGGAATCTCTTTTCCTGTAGTGTGAATCCATTGCTCCTTGGCCTAGTTTCTGGAGCAGCAGAAAACAAGCCTTTTTCCTCTTCGACATGACATCCCTTCAAATATTTAAACATGGCTATCATGTCCCCTTTTAACCTTCTCTTCTGCCTACTAAACATACCCAGCTTTCTAAGACACTCCTCATAGGGCATGGCTTCTAGACCCGTCACCATTTTGGAACCACCACTAATGAAAACTAAGGAATAATGTTGAAACAGAAGGTTGTAGTTGAACAATATGAAAGCACTTAACATTACCACATAGCATGATGTAACATAAATTAGATAGGAATTAGGAATTAGATAAGATCCTCAAATGTAAAGATATATCATGAATGAATGAATGAATGAATGAATGTTTGTATGTCAGAAGTTGGCTTTCACTTTATCTCCAACCTCTATCTATTTAATCGGAGATTAATTTTATTAGTCTTTAGTAAAGCTAACAAAGTTTCCTCCAATGGGAAGTGAGACTTATATGAGGCCACTTTAGGGATCAGTAACCTGGGAGTCTTACTAGCCATTGTGATGGAGTCTATTAACATATTGCATGAGCCTGATTCCGGCCATTTGCACACTAGACTGTTGTAGCGCTATGATTCCCCTTTCAACATCCTATGGAACCCTGGGGTTTGCAGTTTGCAGTTCAGGGAGGGGCCAGTCGGCAAACCCCAGGATTCCATAGGATGTTGAAAGTGGAATCATAGCGCTACAATAGTCTAGTGTAGAAATGGCTAGAATCAGCCATCAGATAGTAGTAACCATTTGTACAAATGCAGTGTACTTTTTGGTTTCATGACACGCTGGTTCTTTGTTTACACTGTCTCTCTCAAACTATTTTCCCCTTATCTCTTTGTTTTACGTTAGTTTGGCTTCATGCCTGGAACTGGCCAGTAAATCTACATTCTTGCTGTCTTGATATACAAACATCCTACTTCTTACTTTACACAGACACTTATTTTCATAATATTCAGGCTTCAGGGGCTTGAACCTGGCAAATTATATAGACCGAATTAGCACTCAGCCTGTTACATTCTCCACAGACAGCAATGGGAGTTCTTTATTATCAGCATTTTTGGCAGGCATAATTCTCCCTGTAACACTATCTGTATAATCAGAGCTAGAATGAATCTCTGAGTAAAGATAGGATTCTGTATCTCTCCCATCACTCCCTCAATTTCATCTCTTGCTTCCCACTGATGTAAGAGTTTCACTAGAAGTAAGCTTACTCCTGTGCAGGCATACTGCTGCACCGTGTTCCTTTTTTAAAAAAGAAAATGTGAACAAACAGAAAATGTGAAGAATGTGTATGTATGCAAGTACTTGCTGTCTTGTACAGAGGCTTATAAAAGACAATACTTGGAAACTGACATTAGCACACTCTGTTGGTGCAAATGCCGTTTAAGGCTAAAACTATCCTACCAAGTATGATACTGGGAAATTGATATAAAAACATTCAGCTGGCTAAAGATTTATGTTTACACATCAAACACACTGCAACACTTTGTAAACCTGCATTATTCTAATGATATACTTTTATGGATAAGCCTTCCCATTAGATCCAGACAGGAGAAAGCTATTTGCAGGAAACAAACATTTAACCTGAAGATAAATGATTGTGCTATTTTAGCAATGAAAATATGGGGGAGGAAAGATTATGTGAAACAAAATCAGATGTAAAATGATGAACTCTTTAGCCAGGTACTATCTCACCACTACGAAACTGTCTCCTTAAACAACACTGAGAACTTTATTTAAAAGTTCTGATATTATGTTTTACATTTTAAAAAAAAAACTGCAGTGAAAAATAATTAAGCTATTGAGGCAAAAAAAAGGAGAAACAATCAGCCGATGTTTTTTATTATAACCTAAAAGATTAATGTGGACCACAAAATCTAAATGGACTCCTTCCGCTTCATAGCAATCTGTAGTCCTAACAGGATATTGAATGGCAAGGCACTCAGAAATGAAACAAGACAAACGTGATACATCATAAGAACAACTCCCACTGGCTGATCAGTAATCCTGAGGGCAGGATGCTATTATCCAGATCAAATGAAATATCTGAAAGTGGATTAACACCATCCTGGGCACTGCACAGTGTCAAGAACACAAATGTTCAAAAACAAAAGAACCTGTAAGAAATCAAACACCCTTCTTTTGGAGCATTTTCTAAGCAGTTAAAAAAAAAGAACTGTGCAAACAAGGATACATTTTAGGTGTGCACTTCTGCTAATCCAATGAAGTAACTGAAATACATGTTCCCTTTTCAACACATCTTATAAGTCTTATTTGCTTCTGATCCAAGATTTGAGGGATACAGTAAGAGAGGCAAAAATGAAATAAATGTATGTCATAGAATCACAGAATCATGGAGTTGGAAGAGACCCCAGGGGCCATCGAGTCCAACCCCCTGCTATGCAGGAACACCCATCAAAGCATTCCCAACAGATGGCCGTCCAGCCTCTGCTTAAACACCTCCGAAGAAGGGAGACTCTACCACACTCCGAGAAAGCATATGCCACTGCTGGACAGCTCTGACCGTCAGGAAGTTCTTCCTGAGGTTCAAGTGGAATCTCCTTTCCTGCAGCTTGAATCCATTGCTCCTCGCCCTAGTTTCTGGAGCGGTAGAGAACAAGCCTGCTCCCTCCTCAACATGACATCCCTTCAAATATTTAAACATGGCTATCATGTCCCTTCTTAACCTTCTCTTCTGCAGATTAAATATACCCAGCTCCCTAAGCCGTTCTTCATAGGGCATGGCTTCCAGACCCTTCACCATTTTGGTCGCCCTCCTCCAGACACGTTCCAGCTTGTCGACATCCTTCTTGAATTGAGGTGCCCAGAACTGCATCCAACAACAGCAGCAACACCAACACTCTCAGCATGAACAGAAAGTTCAGGCGGCCATGAGGAAATCTGCTCATCGAGTAACCCCAGACAAGCCTCAGAGAAGACGAGTTCTAGTGGTTCGGGACTCTTTGCTGAGAGGAACGGAACCGATCATTTGCAACCCAGACAGAATCAATGTGCTATTCAGATGCCCCAGTCAGACTTGTGACAAGATTTGAGCCAAAATAATAAGGAAGAGGGAGGCATTATCATGTTCTGGGAGAAACACTCAGAAAGAATAAAAATTAAGTGCATGCAGAAGCACAGACCAATGAAGTACTCCCTTCCCAGGTAGTCCTATATCAATTTTTAGCAATAAGAGATTGGCTAGCAGATTTTTGGGATTCTCATGTCAGCTGGATATGTTTATCAGGCACAGGGATGCTTGCTGCAGTGTGTCTTAGCCAGCTGCTTTTGTGGGAGACAACATGGTGGCAACATGCAGCTAAGGCAATGAAGAGCACTCAGCAGATGTTGTAGTATTGCTCCTGCTCGGTCAATAGTGGAAGCTACTCAGCAGCCCAGGGGACCAAATCAACCTTTCCTGTATCTAATAAAACATCTCAGTATATTCCTTTTGATGGTCACTAAAACTCATCAGCAAAGGGGCAGCAGGGGAGTAAAATGCATTCAGTGCTACCAAGAGATCCATCAGTTTCCAGAATTCATTTTTATGCCATACAAACATGATGACATCAGCTCCATTAATCTTTTCAGCTTGATATCCAGTCTCTTGAAGATGCATGTCGACCTCCATTTTTCACTGTTACCAGTCATAGGGCAGCTGACACAGCCAAGATAATCCTGTATTCAGCGATACTGGGAGAATGAATGGATTTTGATGAATGTAATTTGCTATCTCAGTGACAAATGGCAAACGTGAAGAGAGGCTATGCATGCAAATATTACTGTGTTAAATAAGGGCTTGTGAAGGATAGTACTTGGGAACGATCTGATAGGCAGTTTTACAACAAGCTCATTTTTCAGAGAAGATCAGTCATCAAGTTCCATTAAGTTATCATTATACCCTCATTGTGAATCTCCATTGAGTCAGATGGCACCTGGGTACACAATTAAGGAACTTTTCTCCTTCAATGAGCTCACTTTAGGCTCTTTTATCCTACCTTATGACATCAATTAATCAGCACAACAAAGATTAAATATGTTGCAATACATTCAGGAATTGACGTGCTGTGGTATTAACACACTTAGATGAGGATTCTATAGCAAAGAGATGCTTGCACGAAGAGACCAAATGAATTTATGAACTTACACCAGTCTTCTGAAAATTCTGCACTTTCCAATGTTGGGGTAAAACAGGGTCAGGAAATCTTGACTCTCCAGTTGTTTGGGATGAAAATTCCCACCAGCCTCCCAGCTTGGCCAGTGGGAGCTGTAGTCCAAAACATCTGGAGGACCAAACTTTCTCACTTCTGATGTAAGACAAGGGCATTTGGGTGTTGCTAGAAGCCAGACTAGGTAAGCCATGACTATCCCTTCTGGTTCTTATGACTTAACACCCTGATTGTGAGTTCCTTTTAAAGAACACCATGACCATGTGCCACCATTTTAATACCAGTATAATGGCATGCTCTGTGACACTGCCCTGGTGTAACTGTTGATATGCCACATTCTAAACATTTCTGGGCTGGCCTAGGATTGTTAAGAATGCATGATTGTTAAGAATGCACCCTCTTCTAATATTTCCAGACACCTTCCAGTATTCTTTCAAATGTTTCAGGTGATAAAGTGACAAACCACCTCTGTACAGCAGAAACAATGTAAGACTGGGAGAATAACTGGTTGAAATGCCTTTTCCCAGCTTCGGAGCTGCACTCAACAATCAGCAGTAGAACTGAGGATTATGTCTAGAAAGGAGTAGTCACTGTGCAGACAATGGGATCTGGATGCATATTGGCACGCACGCAAACAGGTCCAGAGCATTGAAATGTGCATTTTTAAAGATGAGCAACGCTGTTAAAGCTACTATTATTTCACCTTAATTTTCCAACAGGCTTTTTTTTAAAAAAAAAAATCTTGAATCTGAGATTTTAGCAATGCTGTTACAAGAACTGAATAAATAGTGCTATTTTTGTACCCTTTTCACACAAAAAGAGCAAAAACAACTAAAAACAAAAAACAACAACAACTATTCTATCATATCAGCTGCCAAGACTCTCAGCACTTGATATGTTTGCTAGGATCAAAATCAAAGCACAGCAGAGGGCATAAAAACATGTTTATGATGTACCTCCTTAGAAGATGTGATATGTGAGTGCCACACAATTTTGAAAGTATAATATTTTCAGTCTTTCTGCCCTCAAATATCTATTTTAATCTTTGACATGAAGCAATGAAGACATAATCTGAAGTCTCTTGGCAATTATCCAGGAAGTTCCTTTGTTCCCTTGCCCCCGTCACTCTTATACTCTCATCTCAATATTGCTACAAATTTCTGTTAAAATATGGAACTGGTTCAGCATTTCATTCCAGGGATGCTGATGCCCTAATGTAAAGGAACAAGAACTGTAAGAAATGAAGTGATTTAAACAGAAGCAGAAAGAAATATCACTCTGTTGTAATAATTCAATAGACATTGCATGAGATTTCCATACCTGAGACTAACGAACTAATTAAACATAGTTTGCTAATAAATTTCAGAGTCATTCTCATTCTTAACTTGAAGAGAATAATGTTAACGTACAGTGTGAACTTGCAGTTAGCTGTATTGCCTGGGAGTAAGAGCTTTTCAAACACAGTAAGCTTTACTTCTAAGTATTCATTATTAAGAATTTATTTTAGTATGACCTAACAGCGCAACATAATTTTAATGCTCCTATAACCCAAAATGAAAGAAAAATGTTTCATACATTCCTGTCAGAACATCTATTAATATTAAATGTTTATGCCAATATTTCTACAAACTACAAGGCTCAGGAGAACATAAATAATGACCAATCCTACAAAAAGCACTAGACTCTGTTCTTTTTGAGTTACATACATGGTTAATGTATAGAATGAACAGACACCCTGAGGACAAATTAACTTGCCAGTTACTTTCTCTAAAGACACATTGTTAGATGGTCTTCTCTACAGATCTCTCCTTCTCTACCTAAATAACGCAACAGTTCTTGTTAGTCCCACAAAACATTGGTGGCTGGGGCTGTATCCATGCCACTTTAGATGTTCTTGGACTCTAGCAACCATCATCTTTAACCCCTGGCCAGGAACAGTAAATGTATGTTTTTTTCCAAAATCAGTGAAAGACCAGCTGCACTAACTGGAAAGGAAAGGGCATGGCATTTTCCAGCTTTAGAGTAGAAGTAATAGCAGGCTTACGGGGAGGATCAAGATTTCAGAAATGTGGAGGAAAATGAAGATCAGGTGGCAGAGTTAACTTTTCACAATTTCTCTCAAATCCATAATTGACGGAATAAAGGTTTGCGCCAAGATAATAGATGTAGCTCTATGCTGTGTGATATATTGCAACTACTGTTAAAATCCGGGTCTAATGGATTGAAGACTTAGCTCCAGGACCTGTTTGCAATTTCAAGGCTCATTCTTTCCATGTCTGAAGAGAATGCAAGATGGTGTGGTTGAAAATACACTGCATGCTTTTTCATATTTGGTTTTGCAGGTATGTTGTTTAAGTAAATTAAACTTTTCTGCTAGAAACATTATGGGGAGGGGAGGAGATTGGAAAGGAAGATTATTGTGCACAGAAATAGCACATTATGGATTAAGCACAGCATCTTTGTAAAAGCTGATAATCTCTGTTGCCATTCAGTGAAAGTTACCTTTTCCACCATATTGGAAGAATTAAAACTTCCCCACTTCCCCAGACATCCAGACATTTGCAACTGAGGAATGGTACATGGAATACATTCTAAGCTAACACGGAAGGCACCCAAACAGTTCACACTCTAGAAACAGAACATCTGTCCTGTTAAGGAAATGGTTAATCTTTGTATAGATTAACAGATAAAGGGAAGTGTTTGGAAGCAGTCCTACTGACTCTGCCTTGACATTTATGCAGGTAGGGCCCTGTGAGCCTTTCATTTCTATACAGACATAAATGGGACTTTGTATATGGAGAGGTCAGGGCAATACTCAGTGGACCCAATCCTGACTTGATTTCTATACCTTCATCTTTACATGTATTTAACATCTATCTATATACTGATCCAACTTCATTATGTTCCTTAAGGACATATCTTATCCTCTCTTCTGTTGTTCACCTTCTCACATTTCCCAGCTTTCTGCTTAAGCACTGATTTTCAAATTCTGGTTCTATGTTCTCAGCTTAGCTTTTGTTTTCACACTTGACCCTCAGCAACCTTTCTGTGCCCTTGTAAGCCCCCCGTCCCCCTGTAGAGAGGGAAGAATGTCATGGAAATCCTTCTCTGCTTAACCTTCTTACAGTCAAGGCCTGCCAGCATTGCCTGTATTTCTGGGATGACTCCGGTCTGTAACTGACACTGAGAAGGTGGGAATAAAGTCCACCAAACAAAACTGTTCAATAATTCAGCAAGAGGTATAAAACTACATTGCCAATGATGGAATGATTGTTTATCAAGACATTTCCATTATGTTAACATGACCCCAGCTTCCCCCTTCTAGTGTATATTTCACTGCTAGCCCCTCCAGACCTCCATGTAGCATTTGATGAGGAACATCTGGAGACGAGCTGATACAAGAAGTTATTAATTCCCCTTTTCCTTCCTTGGTAATTGAAAATCATTAGTGGAAAAATGAGGTATTTCAAACCAAGGTTCTGAGAACAGGATACACAAGACAGTAAAACTGCACAACTGTCACAGAAATGTTGTGTTATTAGATACAACATTATTATTCTGGGGGAAACATTTTTAAGGGTAGTCACTTTAGTTCAATAATGGTATCATCCAAGCCCACATAGATGGACTCTTATAAATATTCCTGTCTTCCTATTTAAAACTAATGTGCATGTATTAAGAAAACTTACTTACCTATCCAATTAAAACTAATCTGTGTTGGCTTAAAAGGACCATTTCCAACAGGCAAACATTACACCTAATAACCTTTACAAATCCTTCCAACACAAATCTATGTCAAAATCACAAAGACAGAATAGGCTGCTCAAGATGATTTTCAACACCCACAGTCACATTGTAGGTGCTGAGATGGCTTCCACTGCTTGTTTTTCAAAACAAAGAGGTCAGAATGATTTAAATGCTTTCTCCTACACTTGTTGGCAATTAGGACATTTAATATAGAAAGCATGGGAAAATACTGAAATGTTTTAAAAGAGTTCCAAACTGACCGAATTATATTTGTTGTTATTTGCCAACAAACTGGCTTTGTCTCATAGCGACCCTATGAATGAGAGCACCAGTCAGCATTCCTGTTCATGGCCCTTTTCGCATTGAGGCTTCTCGCGCGAGTGCGGGAGGGCGGCTCGCGCGAGAAGCCTTCTCCGGGAGGCTGCCGCTTCCCCTCCTTCCTTCCGCAGGCGAAGGAAGGAGGGGGAAGCAGCAGCCTCCCGGAGAAGGCTTCTCGCGCGTCCGCCCCCGCGCGAAGCAGGAGGCTCGTGTGTCCGCCCCCCGTGCGAAGCAGGAGGCTGTCGCGTCCGCCCCCCGCGCGAAGCAGGAGGCTGTCGCGTCCGCCCCCCGTGCGAAGCAGGGGGCTCGCGCGTCCGCCCTCCCGCGCGAAGCAGGGGGCTCGCGCGTCCGCCCCCCGCGCGAAGCAGGAGGCTGTCGCGTCCGCCCCCCCGCGCGAAGCAGGAGGCTGTCGCGTCCGCCCCCCGCGCGAAGCAGGAGGCTGTCGCGTCCGCCCCCCCGCGCGAAGCAGGAGGCTCACGCGTCCGCCCCCCGCGCGAAGCAGGAGGCTCGCGCGTCCACCCCACCCGTGCGAAGCAGGAGGCTCGCGCGTCCGCCCCCCTGCGCAAAGCAGGAGGCTGTCACGTCCGCCCCCCGTGCGAAGCAGGAGGCTCGCGCGTCCGCCCCCTGCGCGAAGCAGGAGGCTGTTGTGTCCACCCCCCGCGCGAAGCAGGAGGCTCGCATGTCCGCACCCCCCCGCGCGAAGCAGGAGGCTGTCACGTCCGTCGTGCTAGCGCCCCGCCCCTTCCTTCTGCAGGGGCGGAGGGAAGGAAGCGCGACCCGGCCGCCTCCCTGACGCTCTGCATAGGAGGTAAGTGCGCGTGGGCGCCAGGAGCGTCGCGCGAGTGCGGGTGATTTTTGCTTTGAGGCGAAAATCAAAAAACCCGCGATCGCGCCGCTGCAGCCCCGTGAGCGCGGTGGAAGTGGGAGTGCGTCGTGCAGAGCAACGCTCCCACTCCCGCGAGGCTCAGGGGGCTCTCACACGACAGAAAGCCCGTGTGAAAAGGGCCCATGTCTTTCAGACTCAGGATTGTGGCTTCCTTTATTGAATCACTCCATCTGTAAGAGCACTACAACAGTGTAGTCTGGAAATGGTTATAGATGAAGACAGCAATCACAATGGAGACAGAGAACTTTTCTGCACTTTTTTCACTGCACTAGTTTACTGAGGTCCAAGAGCTCTCTGGCTGAGAATTATAAATGCCCCTCCCTAAACTGCAAACCCCAGGATTCCATAGGATGTTGAAAGTGGAATAATAGCACTACAACAATGAAATGTGGAAATGGCCTATTTCTTTGTGTTGAGAACTATAATATTTCTCTTTAGCTCTACACACAACTTCTCAGACAGCTGTTTTCAGGGTTCTAACCCTATTTCTGTCACATTTTATTTTTGCTTTTTAATCTAAAGTGCTTCATCAGTCATCCAATGAGGCTCTTCTTTCTTTTTGACTAATGGTACTTTTTTTTTTATTCTTCCTTTGACCAGGATCAGTTCAGAGTTTGGCAGATTAAACTGAATTGTGGAAGTCTGTTCTCTATATGATTTTTAAATTCTACAGTGAGGTTCTCTTTAATGTCTTTTGGCACTGTCACTGATTTAGTTTACTTCTTTAGTCTTAACTGTTAATAGCAGCAGTTCACAACCAGTACAACAATCCACTGCTTTGTTTTTGCAGAAAGAATGGAGTGTCTCCATCTTCTACTTCCAATTATGTAATCTATTTCATTTCTGTACTGGCCATCAGGTGACATCCATGTGTATGGTCACTTCTCTGGTTGCTCGAAGAATGTGTATGCGATGAACCTATTCTATTACACTTCTGAACTTCAGAGAAGAATAACCATAGTTGTACAGTCCTCCCTCCACATTCACAGGTTTGCCCTCCACAAATTTGATTATTTACAAGGAGTGCACATGCCTACCCTCCCATTCTCCTCCTCCCATTCCTCTGCATTTTACCAGGCATAGAGAAAGAAGGCAAGTGCCCAGACAAAAGGAATCACACGAGCCTTCTTTCTCCCCTTCAGAGCTCTCCTCCTCTATTCCCTTGCCTCTGGTCCCAGCACTGAGAACTTGCACCAAGCCAAATGGCAGGGGAATTGGGGGGGGAGGCATGTGCACTCCTTCCTTCTCCTATCCAGAATTTCCCCTTCACCTTTCCTTGCATCTGGCCTCAGTGTGCAAAATTAAATCTTCAAAAGCCCTGAAATTTAAGCTCAAACACATCAACATTAAATACAAGTTTCATCAGACTAAGGCTTAACATTATGTGAGCAAGACTAAGTATTCTTTGTTCTTACACGCTCTCTCACCCTCCTTCCCTGGCAGAGTCATAAGGAATACCTTTTGTTCTAGTTCTCTACAATATGCAGTTAGTTGGTAATATTTCCAAAACTTAAACTGTACTTAATCTTAACTATATTCTAAAACAAATAAATTTCATGAACCATAATTTGAGTTAAAAGATAACATTGGTGATCCTGCCTGGGGGCTTGTGAGAACTGTAGTTTAAAAGTAACTTTTCTAAACTCTGATCTAAACTTTGGTCACTTAAAAGTAGAAATGAAAATTTCCTGACTCTCTCTTCAGTCACACCACATGAGAAGTAGAAACTGGAGTGTATAAGGCAAAACACGCATGAAAGCTAATTCATGTAACGTTGGACTGTTGTTTGAACCACTGTTTAATGTTATGTACAAATGAGGCAATTATGGTCATTAGTATTACAGCTGAAATATTATGTATGTCCTGAAGTAATTTTTTTTTTCTGCTAGAAGTTGGACCTGTTCATTTAACGTATTTTCTGCCTCTTCAAACTGAGCTTCCAGCTTCCTCTGTGTAGCTAACAGACATCTACAACAGAGGAAATTTATCTATAATATACTCTCTCTATGTGTGGTTTTTTTTTTAAACACAGCCTGCTATTATATAAATGTCAAGTCTATGCCACTGATTTCTTTTCGAGGAGGGATGGGGAGAGAGAAATCTCTCCAAAGGTTTAAGCTTAAAATTAATTTTAAGGGGTGGTAGTAAAATGACAGATTTCCAAAAGCGGCCAACGGATACTCCAGAATTTTATTGAATATTTTTCTAAATCTACAGCAGCTGTACAAAATTCATTTTCCTGATCCCATTTTCCTTTTTGACTTGGTATATTACAGACTATTGCCAGTTCCTTTTTTTTAATGCTTCCATTTCTAGTTTCTATCACAGGTCACAGCTGAAAAACAGCATGAGAAAATAGGCATTGATTTACATTTATTGGAGAGACAGAAAAGCAGATACTCCATTTGCATTTCTGCTGTTTGGAACTGACATATCATCCACCCATCCATCTAGCTACTCATCCATCTATTTATTATCAAGGTAGACAGTGTCCCAAAATATTAAGCTGTTGATCCAGTAGAAATGTATAGCATTAGTGGGAGAAGAGATTCCTGCATACAAAATTTCCAGAACTTCTTATTGACAAAGTGCCTCTGATAAATGTGCCAAATGAAAACTTCATTTCAATTACTGATCAGTGACAATTTGCATAGCCCCTTGAAAAGTCAGTATGCAAAGCATGACAGTTTTTATTCATGGGTGATTGGTATGAAACTCATAAAGCAGCCACATCCTATGTGACAGATTCCTAGTGTGCTATTCCGCATATTTGATGCTGGATTCAGTCAGGCATTTCCCTGTGCAAAAGAAATAATGTTCCAGCCCTCTTATTCAATGTTACATGTCTAGTGATGGAAGTCCTCTATGGTTATGATGGCTCACCCATAGGTAATGGAAAAGTTTACTTGTTTTGCCATGATGAATTGTCCACAGCGTGTTTTCAGATGTTACAATGACATGTGGCATAAGACAGTTGTATATTAGCTTCTTGGTATCCTGTCTGACTTCCAAAGGAGGAAATTACATCCATTTCCCTGAGAATTCCAAGATGACATACCACTTTTATAGGACGAACTGCAGGTTGAAATTCTTGCATTATAAAAAGACACCCACCATACATGTACTCCTCTCTTATGACTCCATTGAGAGCTTGTAATTATTGTTAATCATACCCAATATTTGTGAATAACCATGTCTCAGATTTAAGAGGTCTAAGTTCCTATGGGATTAGGAAACACATTTCTTCTGCTGAGATAAAAAAAAGTTCAACCTGGTTATAATCAATGAAATGAAGTAAGTTCATGGCAGCGGGGGAGCACATAGTGGAAGTTTTTCCAGGTCCAGTTACTACCAAAATCTGAATTAATTACTTAATTTGATTATGTGTGAATTTAAAAGAATTAATGAGTCACTATTTTCAAAGTTTGTGGATCTCATTAAGAAAAAGTATTTCAAAGTCATAATCAGTCTACTGAACCCAACTCTCATACACAGCAGGTGGGAGAATGCCTTTTAAGACTGTTAGCAGCTGGTCCCTGCGACATTCACATGGAATTCTGTTGTTAAACACCCTGGCAGCCCTATTACAGTGTCACAATTCATGGCATCATACTGGTACAGTAGTCAGATCTCCTTATATTCCTTATTTACCAGCACAGCATCTGGGAGGGCTTGGTCATTCCTGGTGAGTTAGATGTATGTTCTGGAAAATCACAACTAAATTGACTAACACTGAACCACATGCATTTGAAAACCTACATGCTCTTTCAGTTCAGTTCCAATTATTGTCAAAGGACCTTTTTTTTCCTGAATGTTATAATTACTTTTGGAAATAGCAATTGAACTCCAAAGTGTGAGGGCATTCACCAATTTTATTTTTTGCTACATTTGCAAAGGAATTTTAAAATATATGCACTAGTCAATAGAAATATTAATAATATAGAAAGATAAACATTTTCTGTACAGAAAATGCTAATCCTTGTACAGAACATGCTATTTTCTGCACAAGACAAGCATGTGCAGATTTTGTGTACTACTAAGTCCCAAATTTTAAAGATTCTAGCCAGCCTAGGATTCTTTTCAGTAGGGTTTCTCAATAATTGAGAAATGTGTTTTTCAGCCATTTTTGGAATATCTTCAAATATTCTTCCCATCATGAGTGTGTGAATGCTGCTTTTTCCTGTTTCTGCAGAGTATTCCCTAGGGGGAAAAAAGTTACTGCTGCTGGTGGTGGGGGATTTTTGCTGTTTAAATAAATCCTCAACATGCTACAGTTGGGAGCATATTCTGTGTAAAATTCGCACATGCTTTTTTTGTGTGTGTGCAGAAAAGAACAAAAAATTTTGCACAAAAATTAATATTTCTGCAAAGAAAATACTGTTGCATGTGCACAACTATCATGTGTGAATGACCTGTGAATGAATGGAATGAAACTGCTAAAATTACTCACTGTTTCGTTTAAGAAGAAAACTGATGAAGAATTACACTCCTATCATGTACACTTTTGGATCATGTTCAGGAGCCACATAGTATTCGGTTTAAATCAGAAGGCCAAAACTAGAAAACTGGAGTGGGATGGAGGGCAGGTTCAAGCTGGCTTGTTAGAGCCCTTAAAATGTATAATTTCCTAGAAAACCTAAAGTATCGTGTCTGAAACTCTGAACAGGAACACGTCTTTTAAGGGGTGAAGATATACGGCAACAACTTGTTGCAAGCCCCTCTTGCTCTGACAAATCACAAACCAGACTTTTGTTTCATGGACTCAGACATTCACTAGACCAGACAGTCTACAAAGAGGTGTGATGCTGAAGAAAAACAAGTCAGTCAGTTGAATGAGAGTCCAGGCTACTTTCCAAAGGATGACAAAGTCATGCATTTTCTGAGGTCTCAAGGGGAGGGAACAATCTACTATTCCAATATAATTAACATTCTCATTTTGCATTTGCCACTCAAAAGGCCAAAAGAATACTCAGTTTTCATGCTTCATATCATTTTGGTTGAGGGGTCTTTTGGAGATAGTATTTTACCCCCTGGCTGCCCCAAAATTCAAGAACTGGTACTGAAAAACCTCCCATAACCTGTGCCTATAGAAAATACGCCTATTTGAAGACGAGTCTCTTTGCAAGAAGTACTTTAAATTTTTGGAAATACTATGGTAGAGCACCTTGTGATTGTGTTAGACCTTTACCAGTTCCACTTATGATTCTCCATGTCCCTTGCTACTACACTGCTTTTCCATTTTCCCTTTGCATCCTTATAAATGGCTTGCTTTCTCTGCTCCAGCCCAACCTGCCCCTGGCTGTCTTGCAAGTCTCTCTGGTTCTCCGGTAGCTCTTTGGTCAAATTCTGACCATTTCTCTTTCTCTTCCCGAAGGTTCACCTAATCTCTCATATCAAAAATTTACCTGACTTTAACTTGTACTTGATCTTTGGCTTCAGTCAGCACTATGCCTTTCAGAAATGGTCCAACTACTACTTAATATAGATCCAGGACTACTATTGATAATGTTGAACAATAAAGGACTCCTTCTTCAGCAGCTACGGCTGAATGAAGACACTCAGCCAAGATCTTGTCTTTATCACCAAAATAAATATAAAACAGATATAAAAGCAAGTTCTACAACTGATTTTGATACAGAAAGCCATACACATTTGTGCGTTTGACTTTCACAGATTTGCTTATCTGCTTATTTCTCCAACCCCTGCCTCCCCACTTCAACAACTTCTTTTCTTCTTGGCATCTTGAATCAGGCCAGAGCCCTTTAAAAACGTGCCTCTAGTTGTCATCCTCCTCCTCTACCAGCCACTGTCCAGCCACCTAAGGACAGCTCACAGCCCAATTTTTCAGCACCACAAATTCCTCTCTTGATGCTTCCCATAACCAAGGAAGGAGACGGATGTGAGAGAGGAAGTATAGGGCTATCATGATAACCCACCCCCTCCCTTCCCTTCCCTTCCCTTTCCCTGACCTGGTTTGAATCCTACATGCCAATTCTTCCCCACCATGCTTCAGACTCCTTCCCACAGACACACACA
The DNA here is from genome assembly GCA_948474755.1 of Ctenosaura bakeri. Classification (NCBI taxonomy): domain Eukaryota; kingdom Metazoa; phylum Chordata; class Lepidosauria; order Squamata; family Iguanidae; genus Ctenosaura; species Ctenosaura bakeri. The sequence goes on along the minus strand of CAOLHI010004508.1, from coordinate 4,826 downwards.
CACACACACATTTGTGGTTTTCCCACTTCTGCAAGGATCCTTTACCTCTAACCCTAGAGAATGTGGAGGACCAACTGTACAACTCTAAAAAAAATAAATAACATTTTAAGCATGCACAGGTACCTCTAAAACTTCCTGCTAAACAAATTCTAATCGTTTTAAGAAACACTTCTGTTCATAGAAATTAAAATACGTTCACATGTGAAATATACCATGGTGTTTAGCTTCTTTTGTTTTTCTCTCTTTTAAAATCATACTAATATCTTAAGATTCCCTTTTCTTCTTTATGTTTAGTCATGCTGCATGTGTTTGAAAGATTCCATTTTGCTTAATTCAGAGGAATTTGGAAAGTGTAAAGCATTTTAAGCTGTCTTTTATGTGCTTTGTTTTTCATGTAGCCAAAATATGGGCAGTATACCAAAAGAGAGGCTAAGTTTTATCTTACTGTTATTGTTCTACAAGATAGCAGTGATCAATCTTATCTCATGACAACACAACTGTAACAAAGATATCTAAGTAGATGTAAAACAATTGCTAAAAGACAAGAAAATGAAATTAACCAAAACATGCCATTTTTCCAATACAAATCATGCCAAATTAAACTGTAGTAAAGCAAAGCAGAAATGGAAGGTGCAACTGGAGAATAAGGGAAAGGGTGAAGAAAAGTAAGGAAATAACAGTAAAAAAAAAGGTTGATTGACACTTTTAAGTGATTTTCAACACATCTGATGAGTGTATAATTAAGAGATTTGGATCATTAAAACCTTCAGGCTCCTACAACACTCACTAAGTAAGATCAATAACAGGGATGGCAGTGATACCGCATTCTACAGTAAGGTGAACTATGGCCTTATTGATTGCCTTTGGCCTATCCTCTGTATTAGAATGAAACTACTGCTTTTGATAAATCCACAATAAAAGATAAGCTTAGAAAGACAATATTGTTTGTTGTTTCTTCAATATTAGGAGTCATTATGGGTGGGTGGGGAATGATTGATGTGATGGATTGCCGTTGTTGTTACTGTCGTTGTTGTTGCGTGCTCTCAAGTCATTTATGACTTATGGTGACCTTAAGCTGATCTTATCACAGGGTTTTCTTGGGCTGAGAGTGTGTGATGTGCCCAAGGTCAACCGGTGGTTTCCATGGCTGAGTGAGAAACTGAATAGTGGTCTCCAGGGTCATAGTCCAAAAATTAAACCACTACACCAAGCTGGCTTTTGGACTGGCATTACAAATTTCAAAAAGAAATCAGTGAAATCATGAAACAAGCTCAAGCACATAGAAGTGAACACTGAACTAATTTGTCATTAAGTTCAGTCAGTGAGACTTCTATGACTGCACTATATTTTTCAATGCAAAGATAGCAGAAACATCAAACGAATATCTATTGGTCAATTGTTTGTTTGTTGCTAACAAAACAACAAACATTTTTATGTGTAATACATCAACAACACTGCATGCATCTTTAGTTGGAAGTATGTCCTGAAGAAAAAGAGGGACAGAAGTTTGGGAACCTTTGTTTTTCCAGATGTTTTGGACCAAATGCCCATAACCCCTCGGCCCTCCTAGTTGAGGCTGATGGAAACTGGCCATTTGAAACATCTGGAGGACCAAAGATTTCACCACTTTTGAAGTAGGGGATACTTCAGGGCCAGCATCAGCACTTGGCACTGCTGATATCTTTCCTAGCTCACCCAACTCCTTTATAAATGTCAGCAGTGTCAGGTGGCTGGATCTTATCACTACATTTGCCACAATGCCCCTTACCATTCCTATGCAACATTTGGGGAAAAAATAACAGTTGGTTAGAAATACAGCACTGCTTGGATGGGTGCCATCCTGGTAGCTCAACCTCCCAACGTCCTCTGACAAACACAAGGGTTGATCAGAAGACATTTTGCCAGTTCAGAACATAGTTCTGACTAAACAAATTCAGTATCAGTATGCTTATAATCCACACAAACACTACAGACACTGCCCAATGTACTACAGTGAAACATGCAAGATGGACTACATGGTATCAGAAGCAATGCATTATATGCCATCCAAAAGAGGCAACATTACCCCCTCACAAAAAAAAAATACCAAGACTGACAGGCAAAACCAAAACAAATCCATTTTTCATGAAGATAAGGGAAGGTTGTATATGAACACTGCCTTCCATTTTATGTTTCTCCTTTACTGGAAAGATTACTTATAGGTATATTATCTCAAACAGAGCTGGATATTTTATAGGACATGATTGTACTCTTACTTCAGTGTTTGCTGCTAACCCATGGACATGAACATATAATTTGCTTGAACTATACTGAGATTTACAATAACTTGCCATTTCAGTTGTTAGACTCAAACTGGATATCAGAATGGCAGCCAAACTGCAATTCTGCTGGTGGCTCTGGTTTGATGTTATAAATAATGTTAAATTTCATGGGGTAATATTGAAATGAACAAAACATGAATTATTCTGAGACTCTTTCAGGACTCTTTCATGATTGATGGAATATCAAGTGATGTTCACCTACAGAAACCAACTGGACTTGCAGATAAATCTTATTTTAGCATTGGCAATGGGACCGTACCCTTCACCATATTTGGGATGGCTGGTTAGTTTAGGGGGCCCAGGACAAGTTATGTGACAGCTACTGCTCTTTCTTCGAACAGTGAACAATGTAAGAGTGAGATGGTTGCCTCACTCTGCTTAATGGTAGGCCCATCACTGCAAATAAACTTCCCACCATCACTGCAAATAAACTTCTTACTAAGACTACAATATCCATTCCTTCTGAATCTCTTTTCATGAAACACCTTTGGAAACAGGGAATTAAATATAATTTCATTATTTGTTTATTACACAAAATAAAGTCTGTACTTGGGACAACACACAAAGAATGCAAAGCATTACTCAAAGAGTCATGTCTGAAGTAACCCAGAGGGTGAGGGCCTGCTCAGACACTTTGTTCAAGCTCCTGTGAAAGATGTCACATTCAGCAGCTGTTGCATGTGTTTGCCTTCAAGTCACCTGCTGACATACAGTGAGCTCATGAATTTCATAGGGTTTTTCTTAGATATACTCAAAGATAGTTTGCTATTTCCTTCCTCTGAAATATAGCCTACAGCACCTACTATTCCTTCATGGTCTCCCATCTAGATCTGACCAGGGTTGATCTTAGCTTTTAAGATCAAATGGGATCTGATACCTTCAGTGTATTTTTGCTTCCCAACTTTTCTTTACACTAAGGCCCTTTCTGCAGCTTACCTTGCCCCGATGTGGGCATGCGAGGATCATGCAAGCAGCCTCTTACTAGAGGCACTTGCGTCCCCTCTGCTTCTTCTCTGCAGCAGCTCCCTGCTGACCAAAAGGAAGCGTGAGCGCTCTGCCCCTTCCTTCTGCAGCACAGCCAGGTACTTTCCCAGGCTGCACTGGGGGAGGAAGCACAAGGGCTGCATCTCCAGAGGCTCCGCATGCAAAGTAAGTGCATGTGGGGCCCAGGAGTGAAGCGTGATCACGCATCATTTTTGGCAAGAAGCTGAAAATGATATATTGTGCAATCACTGCCTACTGGCCCCGGCAGCATCACGCGATTGCAAGGATGTCATGTGAAACAGTCCTCGCAATTGTGCGATGCTCTGGAGGCCCTTTCGCATGTGAAATGGCATGCAAAAAGGGCCTTAGATTGGACTATATGGGATCTTTTGCGTATATGTACTGCTTGGACAGAAGTCAGAGAGAATTAGGAAACTGGACATCATGGTAGGAAATCATGATACAAAAAGCCAACATATGACTCTAGGTACTTTGTCTGGTACTCTCTTCACCACTATAAAACCAAAAAGCAGATACTTTTAAGGGTGTCTTGCTATACCACTTTGCCAGTATGGGGAGCTCATCTGTCATTATTTGAATCTTTGGGTAAAAAGACTGACCACACATCTAACCTAGAGAGGAAATACAATATCTACATATAAAAAGCATGATTTGCTTTGGTTGTGCTTTTAATTAGCTGCTTACTACAATATATGTCATGAAACTGCACTTAAATAAACGGACTGATTTAGGGTGCTGAAGCTAGATTTGCTTGATTCTGACTCTGTACAATAGGCATCTAAACAAACTAATGACTAATGTGATAGTTCAAAGGCAGCAACATGAAAATGTGTCAGCCCCCATTTTACTTTTTCAGATTCCACCTGCATTTTTTCCACCCCATTCCCCAATGTTTTATATTGGGTCGTGAGTCCAGAACTGAAATTTCTGTACTTCTTACATGTTCTTCCTAATTTGTACTATTTAGCTATTTTATGCAGACCCATTGACTGAAACATGCCCACTGTATTGTTTTCAATAATGCACATTTCAGTTGTTCACATTATAAAATAAGTGCATTGTTTTATACGCACTTTATTTCTCAGAAACACTCTGTAAGCCATGTAAATGTGAAAGTGATGTGGGTGAAGTGCACATTTTCCTGCAATAAGTCCCAAGAGCTGTGAAAATGCTACTTTGATTTTACATTGGTGAGTCCAACAATAGTTCTTTCCATCTCTAGCCTAAGGAGGGCAATTCTGCATCACATAACCATAACATGTATTTTTAGCTTTAAAGGAACCAAATAATTTCAAAATAACAATGCTTGAAAGAACTGATGGATATGGTACAAGAATAGCCAAGCTTATTCTTTCTTTTTTTCTCCTGCATTTTCTTTTGGTACGCTCAATTGAAAAAATGAATAAGGATGCTTCTGGCATATGTTACACTATTAAATGTCAGAGAAGGGGGGCTGTGCCAAGATTTGTGTTGTCCAAATTCCTGCTAAATTGTGCTGCA